>OY720675.1:159350067-159528968 GCA_963170755.1 Amphimallon solstitiale | reverse complement strand
CTAATAAAAGATATTGTAGAATGTACAGTTAAATATGCGATCAGTACATAGTTTCATTCGTACACAAATGCTTCAAGAGATTTCAGGCTAAAATAAATAAAGAAAACATTAGTCAGTATATAATATAAGACAATAAAAGAATACCTACCAATAAATAAAATCAATCAAATGTCCATGGAATAGGCAAATATAGATTATGTAAATAACAACAATGGAACATGGCGGAAGAAAGGTCAGATGACCACGTGACATCGATAGTCATGATAACAAACACGGAGGGCGCAGCAGACCAAAAATTTTAAACTGAACGAACAATTTAAAACAAAATAAATCGTTCGTCAAATGTTAATCGGTATAAAAAGGCAGGCACCGGCAAAAATAGAGGAGTCCATCCAAGGAGTCCATCGGAAGATCTTCAAGACCTAAGAAGAAAAGAGAAGTTGAACCAGTGCTCCAAGAAATAAAAATCTAAAAGGCATAAACGCCTTTAAGATACAAACGCTGCAGAATAAAACGTGTGATACGCGGCATAAACGGAAAAGTGCGCGCTATAAATAAAGGCGCGAAATACTACTATTGGACTTCACAAAGCCGTCACAATAAATTCGATGAGATGGAGGGCCTGGACTACCAAGGAGAGTTTGAAATGTTATACAATCAAGAAAAAACAAAGGATTTGCAAGGTGCTTGTACCATTGATGAAAAGGCAAAACATAATAATGATATAAATAAAGTATTGTATTTATAATAATAAAATTTACTCAATGTTTTTATAAATTTATATTGACAATAAAATAAGTTGTGCTGACATTCAATATCTACTTATTTATACCCATCCCAAGGGAGAACATAAGGAAAGTAAACATCACTATCACAGCTAGAACTCACAATAAGTACGAGGCTGCGACACATTACCCGTTATAGGAAGCAAAGAAATTCACACTTAGACCCTGAGACTATTAAAGTATATCAATTTGTTAATTTAACTATTGGTTATTAACCAAAGTAGAGGAGGTCACAGCATAGATTTGGCGCACAACGTAAAAGGGCTTATCGTTGGCCAAGATTAGTTTTGGCACCCATACGTAGTAGGCTTATCGTTGGCCAAGATTTGATTTGGTACTCAACGATAAAAGGCTGTGTGAATTTACTTTCCTTATAACATCATAAGCACACAATATTCTCCTATTGGGACAGGGTGAATAAGAGTTAGAAATAAAAACAAAAGAATAAAAATGGCTGATGAAAATAAGAAGAATAAAGGCGAAAAATCTGGAAAATTTGAAGGTACGATGGATGAAATGGCACTTCTTAAAAGCACAAGAGGAAAACCATGGGAAGAAAAAATGGAAAATCTGCTTCAAGTTCTATTACACATGAAAGAAGAAATGAAAGCAAACAAAGAAGAAATTAATGAAAATCTAAATAAAAAATTGGACCAAAATAATGAAGAAATGAAAGAAAACAATGAGAAATTAAATAAAATTTTGAAAGAAGAAATCAAAGCAAGCAATGAAAATCTGAATAAAATCAATCAAAAAATTGACAAGGGATTTCAAGATTTTAGAACAGAGATGCGTCAGTTAAATGCCAATTTAGAAAACAAAATAACACAGTCTGTGTCAGGCTTAACTAAAGTAATAAGGGACAATACAAGAAAATGTGAGGATACGTACAGATCACTGATAAAAGGAACAAATGACAGAATGGACGAAACGAAAGGACGATTTGACGAAGAAGAATCATTAGAAAATAAAATAATAAACACCAACACAACGAACGACGAAGAAATTACGAGGAATATGCCAACCCATGAAAATGATGCACAAACAGCAACAAAAGTCAAAGAAACCTCCACAAGAATACATACATGGAAAATAACCAAATACATGGATTCCAATAAGAAAATTTTGAGAACACATTTGGATACGTTGTTATATGAAGAAGAAGATGACAAAAATTCACATCTATACATTTCATGGCAAACATTAGAAATATTCATAGGAGCAGGAAAATACACAGGTTCATGGAAACGACAGGCACTTAATATACAAATTGGAAAAGTTAAAAAGACACACAAAGAAGTCAACACACTGAGGGGCACCGAAGAAGTTGCACTGATGGAAAAGGGAAGGATGAGTATAGCAACGGAATTAAATAAAGAAAATCAAGTATCACTTTACCACTCAGTAAATACACGTTCAAGTAACCAAGAAGATAGGGAACTTAGAACACCAACGACGTACATCGAGGATATACTTCGGCATAACAAGAACATTATTGACTTTCGCCTCAAGATTTTGGGAAAATAAATTCCCAATAAATCGAGGAGCACGGCGGAGGATAAAGAGGCGTCCTTCGATGGTGCGTTGCGACACCACTCCAACCTTAGCTGACTTCAACACCAAAGCCTAAGACAGGAGCACGGCGGAGGATAAATAGGGGACCTCCGATGGGACATGGCCATCCCACTCCAACCTTAGCCAACTACAACAACCCCAATCAAAAGGAAAATAAAACACAAGACATATACAAATACAAAGATCAAATGAAAGTACCACTGAACTACCACACATATCAATCAAAATTGGGGAAGAAAAATAAATAAAATAAAAGCTACTCGACCACAGCGTTATGAATGAAAATTTAGAGAAACAAGGACGGTATATACCTATAAAGAAGATTAACTTGATCACAGCAAACAAAAAACCTTTGATAACCATTGATAAAGTTTTCTGCGTTAATGTTAAAAATTAATGATTTAAACCTACTAACAGAATTTGTAGTAGTACAGAATTTAAATTGCAATTGCATATTGGGAATGGACTTTTTAAGTCAATATAGCACAAAACTGGATATGAAGGACAAGACTTTTCACATAAGAAATATGATAATTCCATGGAGCGAAGAAGCACCAGAAAAGAAAATTTTAATTGATAATTATATGTAGAAGAAATAGGAAAGGAACTCACGCAAGAAATGATTGACAATTCATATGACAATAAACGTGCGCATCTCGTGAAGCATCCAAAGAATAAGGACTTCACATCAAAAGGGGATGGTACAAGTATAAATTGCAATGAAAAGTATAAAAATCATGTGAGCAATCTTTTTAATAAGCACAAGAGACTAGTTGACGACAGTCCTGGCTTGGCAAGAAATTACGAGCATAAGCTCGAGGTAAATGAAAAGAAACCCTTCTATGTGAAAATCTACCCATATCCCAATAAATACAAGGAGCAAGTGAAATTAGAAATCAAAGAAATGCTGAAGAACAATATAATGGAAAAAGCAGAATCGAACTTTATCAGTCCAGTTGTCGCTGTAAAAGAGAAAATTATAGAAGATTCAAAAGAAACTTTATTAATGAAGTACACAGATGCCCAGTGGTTTGCTACGATAGTTTTAAAAGATTCCTTTTGGGCTGGTAACATTAAGAAAATAAAAAGAAAATACTATTTCTTCAAGATAAATTCCCCGACTGATATGTGGAAGACAATAAGATTTTATATATGCATATCAATTGTAGGCTTAATTGATGCCACACAAAAGATATTGAACCCACACGAAGAAGATATTTCCAATTTATTATATATATTTGTATATGTTTCATTTTAAATAAATCAAGTATCACTTTCCGATTGTAAATGAAAGGTGTAAAAAGTCAAACAAAAATGGAGGGAGTAAAGTTGAAATATAAAACTCACACGATGGAAAATATGAACCATAAGAAAATAAAAAGGGATAGCTCCCAGGATTATATTATTTAAGTTAGATATAAATAGATATTAAGGAAATAAAAAGGGACAGCTCCCAAGATTATATTATTTAAGTTATGTAAATAGACATTAAGGAAATAAAAGGGATAGTTCCCAGGATTATAGTACTTAAGTTAGAATAAATAGATATTAAGAAACAAAAAGGGATAGTTCCCACATAAAAATATAGTAAATCTAGATGTAAGAATATTAGCTAAGTAAAAGTTTAGAAAAATACCATTAAGTAAAGAAAAATGCAATATGCGCATTACATTCATAGTCAACTATGGCATATCGACAATTTTCTTAACTTGGGATATGCTGTGGTATTTTCTTGTTAAATAAATAAATAGATAAATAAAGAGACCAAACAAATAAAAAAATCAACAAAAATAAAATATCACTATGTTTATTTTAAATAAATATAAATTTACATGTTAGATATAAATTATAATTTAATATTTCAACAAAATAAATACAGAATAATTCACTAATTTATATAAAAATATATTTATATAATTCAAATTGTACCATAACGATGGGTACTCACTCAAATTGATGACTATGCAGTAAAACACACGTCAATGCAATATGGGTTGCATACCCATAAAAATAATAGCACACAATTAAAAAATAGAATGGATAAAAATATAAAACAATGTTAAATAAATTAGAGCACAAAATTGTGTTAAATGCCATACAAAACATGATGCTTAAATACTGACCTCAGTTTTTAAAAAAAGGATATGTAATGATTTGGACATTATTATTAGTGATTAATAAAAAGTAGGTCACTCGGTGACACATTCTCTGGCAGTAATAATAACCGATGAATAGAACCCTGCGTTCAACAGATTGCATTAATAATAAACACTACGACACGAACAAAGGTCTCTATACATAAATAAATATATATTTCACTTATTTCACAGTCACAAGATCAATTGTATTTTCTTCCGTATGGGACACCAAAATGCATACAAAAGTATATGATTTATTTGTTTTCAGTATACACCAACGCATCCAGAATGTAAATATTGTGGCCTGGTTCACCATTAAAAATAAAACATTATGTTGGGTATGCAATTTTTCACTAATTTTCACTAATAAAAGATATTGTAGAATGTACAGTTAAATATGCGATCAGTACATAGTTTCATTCGTACACAAATGCTTCAAGAGATTTCAGGCTAAAATAAATAAAGAAAACATTAGTCAGTATATAATATAAGACAATAAAAGAATACCTACCAATAAATAAAATCAATCAAATGTCCATGGAATAGGCAAATATAGATTATGTAAATAACAACAATGGAACATGGCGGAAGAAAGGTCAGATGACCACGTGACATCGATAGTCATGATAACAAACACGGAGGGCGCAGCAGACCAAAAATTTTAAACTGAACGAACAATTTAAAACAAAATAAATCGTTCGTCAAATGTTAATCGGTATAAAAAGGCAGGCACCGGCAAAAATAGAGGAGTCCATCCAAGGAGTCCATCGGAAGATCTTCAAGACCTAAGAAGAAAAGAGAAGTTGAACCAGTGCTCCAAGAAATAAAAATCTAAAAGGCATAAACGCCTTTAAGATACAAACGCTGCAGAATAAAACGTGTGATACGCGGCATAAACGGAAAAGTGCGCGCTATAAATAAAGGCGCGAAATACTACTATTGGACTTCACAAAGCCGTCACAATAAATTCGATGAGATGGAGGGCCTGGACTACCAAGGAGAGTTTGAAATGTTATACAATCAAGAAAAAACAAAGGATTTGCAAGGTGCTTGTACCATTGATGAAAAGGCAAAACATAATAATGATATAAATAAAGTATTGTATTTATAATAATAAAATTTACTCAATGTTTTTATAAATTTATATTGAAAATAAAATAAGTTGTGCTGACATTCAATATCTACTTATTTATACCCATCCCAAGGGAGAACATAAGGAAAGTAAACATCACTATCACAGCTAGAACTCACAATAAGTACGAGGCTGCGACACATTACCCGTTATAGGAAGCAAAGAAATTCACACTTAGACCCTGAGACTATTAAAGTATATCAATTTGTTAATTTAACTATTGGTTATTAACCAAAGTAGAGGAGATCACAGCAGTATGTCTAAAGAAATGTTATTTTAATGGGTTGTTGTATTCTTTTCATCACACAACTAAAAAGAGAAATATGCCATCATAGGTATGTATTTGTTAGAGAATACGTGTTTTATTAGTCGCTGTATAACAACTATAGGGAGCGGAATCGAGCGAGCTAAACTACCACGGAGCCACAACCGTGAAAAGAAATAATGTAAACAACTGCGTGTTGTTTACATTATATCTGAATAGCGCTAATTCATAGGGCGAACTGTAACATCTGTTTACTCCAGAGAATCAGAGAAAAAACTTGCATAAAATAAGGAATTTTATGAATAAAATCCTTTCTTCATCGGCGTAGGTACAAGGGTGACGAGTTTTTAAAATTTAATATATTTACCTTATATTTCGCAATATAGTATGTATGTTTCAATAACATACGCGTACATTTTTAGTTATCATTTATTTAGATCTAGAACGTTGTTTATGTTACTTTTTCTGAGATAAAAATTAATTGTCAGTGATTCCGAAATTTATTGCAAAGTCTGTAAAATATCGTCACTTAGCTTTGCTAAAACATACACAGAAATAGTTTTCATGCAGAGAATTTCGATAGTTTACAAAATTTCGTTACATGTTTAAATAACGATGCTCGAAGTATTTCTGAGTGCAAGGAACTAACACAAATCCCAAATTTAAAAAATCAGTTGTTATTCCTTCAGGAACACTTTGGAAATTTGCCTAAACTAATGACATATTTTGAAAATCGAATCTCAAATTAAAAAATGAGGTGTGGCCACCACACGACTTTCTTATACGTATGAGCGTTTCAAACTATACTATATTTTTTTACACAAAAATTATTCAAAATCCTATTTTAAGTACTTCTGTTCTCTTAATAAATCGCTATAGAATGCATACTTAGCAAGATATTCGAAAAAAGGACTACTCCCTAAGAGTAAAAGTGTTACTTCCGGTCCGAATTTTGAAATTTCATTTATTCAAAAAATATTGCAAATCTAGCACTAAATACTTTTATATTCTTGATAAATACATATAGAATGCATAATTTACGACATATTCGCAAAAAATCGCTATTCGATAAGAGTAAAAGTGGTACTTCCGGTCTGAATTTTGAAATTGTTTTTATGCAAAAGATATTGAAAATTACGTTTTAAATACTTTTATACCCGTAACGTACCTGTCTAAAAAGCATGACATGCGAAATATTCGCAAAAAACTGATTTTCGATAGGAGTAAAAGACCTACTTCCGGTAGCAGCTTCGAAAAACTTTTTAAATAAAATTGTTCTCAATTTTAATTTCAAGTACATATGAATTCTTTATAAATTTGTTTATATTTAGTAGTTGACGAAATATTGGCAAAATTTAATTTTTTCACTGAAGTAAACTGCTACTTCCGGTCTACCGATTTTACTGAAAAACTACTCAGATCTCAAGAGGGAGATTAGACACGTAAATACAAAATTTGGAATTGATATCTACAGCGGTTATCGTGGTCACATAGAGACACACAGACATTTTTTAAAAACATCCTTTTCGGTATCAGGGGACTTCAAAACGTGGACATCTGCAAAAATCTCGAAGTCGAAAATTTCACATTACTTCCTTATACTACGTATAAGAAAGTAAAAATGGATTAACCACATTAGATGTGGCTATTAATAATTCCAAGTGACTTAGACGCAGTTTTTAATAGAAATCCAGGTTTAATAACATTGCGGCAATTGTGTATGCTAAATACGCTGAAATAAAGGAATATTTCCAGTACGCACCTATAACCAGTTGCGATGTAGAAGGGACGTTTTCTATCTACAAGGATGTACTTAATTCAAAGAGAACAAGTCTTACAGAAGAGAAAATGAACAAATAGTAGGGTATTTTGTATTTTATAATCACCAGCCACTTGTTATTCAATTATATAAATAAAATTAAAACCTCTTTAAAAATACAACATTTCAATAGCGCGCCCATGGGCGATGAGTCATGACTCGCTCGATTCCGCTCCCTAATAACGACCTAGCAGCACAGGTTAAATTTTGTTATTGTTTTTTGCTTGTACCTATGTCTTGCTACAGATTTTTAATGTATTCTTATTTTAAATTATTGCTAAGTTTTAAAGTGTTACAAAATTTGAAATTGTTATGAGTGCAGAAGAGAAGAAAAAAAACCTATGTTTTTCTTTTTTTACATTATGACAGACTGGATATGATAACATTGCAATTATTTTCACATACAAGTCGTAACTGTGAGTATTATACACAATGTAATTTTGTTAAAAAAGATTATAAAAAAAAGTCATTTTGTGTTGTGTCTTTCTATTGTGATTTTTCTTGCTAATAGTTTCCCTGAGGAAGCAATAATACTATGATTGCGAAATACTGGAGGAAATAAAGTAAATAGACTTCCATTTTGTTGTGTCTTTGTTTGCCGGACTCCCCAACATCCTTCACACATTATTTAATTAAACGGCAAATATTATACTTTTTCTGAAGTTTTATATATATGCCCTTTTGTGTTTTAAGTAAAAGAAAAAATAATTAGTGGAAGATCCATAGTTGCTTGTGGCGCATATTCTAAAAATACTTTAAGCTCTGGAGCACTTCCGGTTTCACCGGAAATGCACGAAACTTAATTATTTTAAATGACTCACCCTATATATTTTTGGATTTTCTTGTACTGCTTTAAATTGTCTGTTTGACTGTTTTTTCTTTTTCAAAATTGAGCCAATAGTTTTTGAGTTATTAATTTTTTTTGAAAATATTTGACCAAAACACGTGTTCAGAAAAAAATCATTTTCACATTGTTTTTAAAAGCAAAAACATTAACTTTGGTGGTGCTTGTAGCCAAGAAAATTCTGCATCATTTGGTAAAGTTGCACTCGACAATACCTCAATAAACTTTGTTTTTTCAAAGCCTACTTCCTGAAATTTTCACATACCAAAAACATTTTTTTAAATGGAACACCCAGTATTTTATTGAGGCATTTTGTTCCTTTTTTTATTCTCTTTCATTTTTGTTAACAATGTCCTATACCTATCTTTTGTAATTTCTGAGATAATCACTATAGGAACTATTAGCGGTCAATTAAAGAACTACGACCGCTGTTGTTCTATGCACCAAAATATTCGTTCAACCAATGGAAGACAGGGGTGGCGCCCGACTTCCTTAGTCAACTGTCAACCAAAGTAAATGTTATACCCAACTATCCCAAAAGTAATAATTTTATAGAATGAAGAGCATCGCATTTAATTTTTTTAATTCCGGCAATGTCGAGTTGCAAAATTTCATTTTTGACACTGTTGATTAACATAGAAATAAAATAAAGGTTTTTGTTTACTGACATATTTGAAGATGTCTTCAAAAAATTTTGAAAATACGTTCGTAAATAGCGAAGATACTCTCCTCCATTAACATTTTCATCAAAGAAATAAGGTCCAATTATGTAACTACCCACTATTCCTCCCCACAGTTTTAACGACCAACGATTTTAAAAGTTTACAGGTGTGATAAAGTGGGGAATTGTATGTGTTATAATAACGGAATTGTGACGATAAACGTATTCACTTGAATAGAAGGTTTCGTTGGTAAACAACAAAAAATTGAGAAAGCCAGGATAATTTATATGCTGCCAATTGACAAAAATGTAAGCGATTCTGAAATTTTCTTTCATCTAACTCTGTGCATAAATACGCTACGGGTGAATTTCGTATTTCCTAATTATCTGGATTCTCAAATTTGACTTACATCAAAATTGCCGACTAATTTTCATAGTACTAGCATGGGGGTGTTCAACTACACTCGCAAGTACCACAAACGTCTTATCCTCATCAGTTATTGCTTTTCCGCTCTTTCTTTCATATTCAATGCTTTCTGTTCACTCAAACCGTCCACTTTATATTTTCGAAGGTTCCTGGCTTCGGTTGACTTCTAACAGGGATCGCTGTGCATAAAGTCTGGATGCTAGCAAAGAGTTTCTTTCAGATTCAGCCAAAATGTCAATCATATCCATTAACTCTTCATAAGAATAATTGACATAAATGTATACCGACTTTCTTTAACAGTTGACTCAGGCGGTCAGCCGCATTCCAGCCTTTATTGGACCAATATTTGGGTGCAGAGAACAGCGCCCGTAGTTCTTTAATTGACCGCTAATTGCTCGTATAGTGATTATCTCAAAAATTAGAAAAGATAGGTATAGGACATTGTTAACAAAAATGAAAGAGAATAAAAAAGGGAACAAAATGACTCAATAAAATACTGGGTGTTCCATTTAAAAAAAATAAGTTTTTGGTATGTGAAAATGTCAGGAAGTAGGTTTTGAAAAAAAAAAGTTTCTAGAGGTATTGTCGAGTGCAACTTTACCAAATGATGCAGAATTTTCTTGGCTACAAGCACCACCAAAGTCAATGTTTTTACTTTTAAAAACAATGTGAAAATGATTTTTTTCTGAACACGTGTTTTGGTCAAATATTTTCAAAAAAATTAATAACTCAAAAACTATTGGCTCAATTTTGAAAAAGAAAAAACAGTTGAACAGGCAATTTAAAGTGGTACAAGAAAATTCAAAAATATATAGGGTGAGTCATTTAAAAAGATTAAGATCCGTGCATTTCCGGTGGAACCGGAAGTGCGCCAGAGCTTAAAGTATTTTTACAATATGCGCCACAAGCAACCATGGATCCTCCACTAACTGCTTTTTCTTTTATTTAAAACACAAAAGGGCAATCAAAGAAGCGGCTACTAATGACTCACCCTTTATATATACATATATGTGGAAAAGGTCGACAACCTCGGTGCATACCATGTTTATTTTTCATTAAATAGAAGTATATTATTTTGAAACTTAAATTCCTCTACATGAAAATTATTATGTTTCTATATTAACTGCGACAGGCTCGGACTCGAGGAAAGAAAAATCAATGCATTCCGTGCACATTGGTCCGCGATTTTTTTTGTTCGGGCATGTTGATGGTTGTGCGCTATCATATATTTATTGTATGATTAAGTACCGTGCCTTCAAAATCTTATCTCATTAAAGTATTCTGTTTTTTAAGTAATTATTTAATCAATGTCGGTGTCGGCTGTTGGTATAAATAGCAATATTTATACGTTTATTTTCATTAGACTGTGGAACAAAATCAATTAATTGTGTTTAATAACTAACACTGTTCTATATTTGTATATTTTAAAATCTTATACATTTAGTTGTTGTAAAGGGACACTAGGTAAAATTATTCTAAAAACGAGCTATCAATATAACAAATGTTAGCCAAACTTAAAGATATTGAGGTATGGAGAGAATACAAAAATATTGGCATAATGAGGAGGGTCTAGTGCATTTAAAAAAGAATGGTGCTGACCAGCGAGCGTTATGGGTCATGTTGAGATAAGGATGTTTATTGCTATTCAAGTCAAATACAAAAAGTGGAGATTACCATGATAAAAATGAATGCTAAAATTTGTTCAAACTCGTTCAAAACTACCAGAAAATTCTATTATTGCAAAGGATAATGCACCGTACCAATTTTCAGACTAATTGAGCACCAACAGCTTCGTCGACAAAAAGCCAAATAAAAAAATCTTCCGTACCATCCCTCCATGCTAAACAAAATTTTTCTGAGTATGACATAAATGACACTAATGTTTTTGCCTTCACTTGTGGACATACTGTTTTAAAATTACCACACTACTACTGTGACTTAAATTCAAGTGAACTAATTTGGAGTATGGTTAAAAGAAAAGTAGTCCTAGTGATATAAAAAAATTGATACGTCAAACATTTTTAGTATCAATATTATTAACAGTATTTCTTTGATATATTTCATATTTGCAAAATAATATTGCATAATAAATAAAATAAATCCTACTGACTCACAAATAAAACATTATTATACTACATGCGGCTAATGGATATGTCAAGAATAAAATTATAAAGTTACATGATATTTGAACTTGAAGAGTACCTATCAAACTTTTTCGATAGTACTATTTGAAAGCCCCGTGTCGCTTCAGGTATCAATCTGGTTGGACTAATTACATATTCTTTAATTTAAAGAAAAATATTTTGTTTGTATTGTTTTACATACTGATTTTCATAAAATTGATCATTGTTGTTGTCTGAATTAAATAATAACTAACATAAGTAAAATTGAATGATACACAAAAAATATATTTCAACATCTACGAATCAAATAACATAATAAAAAAATAACAAAAAAATATGTAAATTAAATGTATAAATATATGTATTAATAAATATATTATGAATATGGTTGGATGTAACTGTTATTTCTTACTAGCAACACTTCCTAATTTGATCTATAATTATGTGAAAATTAATGGTTGTCTGTAAATTATAAAGCTTATTTTTGCATCTAATTTACATAGTTTTCAATTGTGAATTTATGTTGTATAAATAATTAATGTTAGAAATTGTTTAACGCATTGTGATATATAAATTCGCATGTTATTAAATTGGCAATTAGGAAACATTTTCCTTCGTTTGTTTTACGGCCTACCTAATGTTTTTTATTTACACAATAAACATCGCTTTAAAACATATGTGCAACTATATCATGTGAATATTATGAAAGTATTAATAATAAGCGGTACTTTTGAATTCATATTCTGTTAGAGTTGATTAGTTTATTTAATAGTTTTCAAAATGTCTCCTAAAAACACTTGTAAACTACACTTATAGGATTACAATTTCAAATTTAAATTCAAGCAATTGTAAAATGCAAAATTCACTAAAATGCAAAGGGCCGATCTGTAAATCAATTACAGGCGCATTATATGTTACTATATTCCATTATTCAAAGCTATAATAATAATATTTAAAATAAATAGAAAAATAAAGATGAATATCGTTAATAACTCCTTATAATTCAATAGAAAATATAGGTATTAAACTGCATATGCAAGCTATAGTATTAAAATATTATAAAGAAGATTTAGGAATGAACAAGGCGTCAGCATGTTGGATTGCGAAACTGCTGACTCCCTCAATGCTCCCTAACAAACATTGTGCCGGCAATACATTTGCGAAACATTTTGGTGGTTTTGGCGGAGGACAACGAGCTTTTTTCGATAATTGTAAAAGAAAGTCCGTGGAGTAATCAGCGAGTGTAGCTTTCCAGAGATGGAACATTATCCCTGCAGCCTAGATTTAACACCAAGTGACTATTTTCGCCATTTTTAATAAATATTTTAAAGAAGTGGTGGGTGGACTTTTTGAGGCCTTATATATTACTTTTATCTGCAAACGGTTTGGCGTTACAGCTACGCAAATAATATAAAATATCTCCTCGTATGTATACAGGGTGAGTCATCTCCGCGGGGAAGACAGATTGTGACTTTTTGAGATAAAATATTTCGATGCGGTTTTCTTCCAATGATGGCCATTTCCTAGGAGCACGTTTTAAAATTATTTTATATTATACAGTGTTCCATAACTTGGTGGCTGACCATAGTTATAGTTTTTTAAGTGGAACAGCCTATTATTGTTAAATTTTTGTATTTCCCGTATAATTCTTAGTCAAAAAGTTATAAAGAGAGTATAGGCTTAAAATTTAAGGTTTTCGACTTATTACCATTTTTCTGAAAAATTTAATGTTATAAAATTATATTTCAATTACATATACAATTTGTGGTAACGTTGTTCATAATAAAAGATTCTAATAAAAAGATATTTTATTTTTTGCAACTACTAATTGAATTTCCAGAAAACTGTATTAGGTTAATTCTTGAATTGCTTACTAACTTTTGCACCAAAAATATGTAAGACGTTATTATTTTAAAGGTGACCATTACTGAGCTATTGTTTTCTGACATAATTTTGCCAACTTTATTTTTCATATTTGAATACGGTATGGTGAGCCATGATATTTGCCATAAAATTGACTATCGACTGGATTACATTTAATAAGTTGCTTTTCAGTTGACAAGCCTGATTTTATAATTAATTTTTCTAAAAATGAGCTTAGAGATATGATTTTTGTAAGTATTTGGGAAATGACTCAAGAAATGGATATATCTTATTTACAATACAGTAATATAATTCAAAGACTTGGTTAAATATGGTACAATAAACAAATTTTAAAATTATACAAATTAATAACTTGATTTTTAGTAGGTGCAGAAACAGAAACTGTTACGTGAATAAAATAACAATAGGTATGAGCATTAATGTAGGTAAAAATTAAAAGTTTTCAAATTCACTTTTAAACGTTTCTGAACATGCTTCCGATATGATAAATCGACATTAATATGGCGTTGAGTACTTATATTTCTAAATATTTGTGTTATAAACTGTATATTTTCTCTTTTACGGATCCCTATAAGAAGAAACTGATTTTTTGATATCAATAGGGCCTCCACGGGCTAGCTACTTCGCTGGAAACATTTTATTTAAAATATTTTTGTGTCTGTAGCATAGAATATGGGTATTCGCCGTCTCTTCATAAATTTGGCGGAAAGTCGTCGAAAAATTCCACCAAAATGCTTGATAGAAATTACTCATAAGCTCCTCCGTTAATACTATTTTCAAATAAATGCGGGTCTATCATTCAATGTCCAAGAATATGATGATCTATTTATTAGTGAAGTAGGTAAGGGTTTTCATTTGAATAGTAATAAAAAAAATGTTAACTATTCCGTTACTATGAAAACTAGCTTTATTCGCAAATAACATTCTATCAAAACTAATTGCCTGGACATTTACTTTAGTTATTACCCAGTGGCAGAACACTCTTCTAGCTTTAAAATGATGTGTGCGTAATTCAGTATTTAAATGTATTTAGTACGGATGATATTTATTTCATTTTAAGGTCTTGGCAACGACGGTTTGGCCAGTATCCAGCAAAGGATTTTCTGTTGTTGCCGTAAGAATTCCTAATTGATTTTCAGCCACATAATCACATAACCATGTATTTAGGCTTCCTTGGTTTTGAATTAGCAATACTACCAGTAGTAATGAAAGCATCCAATACTCTTCTAAAGGCATCTGTTTTGGGACATCTGTTAGGGTAACACTGCTGGGAACTCTTTGGGCTAATAAATAATTTCTTTGACATTCCTTCAGCACAAAAAGACCGTATTAAAATAGAAAACATAAAGTTGACAAAATTATATAAAAAAGACAATAATTTAGTAATGGTCACTTTTAAAATAATAACGTCTTACATGTTTTTGGTGCGGAATTTAGTAAGCAATTCAAAAATAAACTTATATACAGTTTCCTGCAAATTCAATTAGTAATTGCAAAAAATAAAATATGTTTGTATTAGGACCTTTTATTATGAACAACGCTACCAAAATTTGTGTCCATCTAATACGTCGTTTTCGTGGAATATAGTTTTATAAAAACATTGATTTTCTCACACAAATGGTAATAAGTCGAAAACCTTAAATTTTAGGCTATCTTATAATTTTTTGACTAAGAATTATACGGGGAATACAAAAATGTAATAATATACAGGATGATTCGTCGGGAACTGAATCGATAGGTTGCGAAAAATTATAGGTAGGAATGATCTGAGGTTTTGATACTATACTAAAGCCGATGGGGGCCATTCGCCTAAAATATTTTCAAGATGGCGGCACTCCGGGCTATACCGGAAGTAGACACCAAGTTCCTAATTTTAAATAGAATAGTCTGTATATTGTCAGGTTTTTAGAATCTACGTGAAATTCTAAATATATTTCATTTATAATATCGTATATCTAAGTCTAACCTTTTTTAACTTATTGAAATTCTTATGTTAACTTTGACGTTTGCAGGCAGAAAATCAATAGCACTTTTTCCATATAAATATGAATTTATTATTTAATTTGAAGTAAATTCTCTCAAATAGATGGCCTAATTAAATACTATTTGTATAAAATTGTTACATTTATTAATACAAAACTTAATAATACACACAATAACTAAATAGAAAAAAAATATTTTAATAAATGCTCAAACTGACGCCCTTGAACCTCGAGACATTTTTCGCACCTAATTAGTAACTGTCATGAGTGGCTTTTTTTGTTGATTGAGGATTTGGTTTTTGAAATGCTCTTCTGACCCGGTCCATGCAGTCGTCTATGGTGGTTAGGGCAGTGTTATAGACCATGTTTTTGATTGTACCCCAAATAAAGTAGTGGAATACTGAGAGATCGGGAGAACGACGTGGCCAAGAAATCGGTCCATTGTTGGCAATCCATTGATCATCATACAAATTTTGTAGGTAATTGTTCACTAAATTGCCCCATCATGCTGGTAGAATATACTTATGTAATCATCTAGCGGCAAGTTATCTAAATAATTGATTTCTAAATTTTGGAGTATGTTGATATAGCGCTCACCTAAAAATCAACAAAGGAGTTTATACCTAGAACAGTTCCTAAATGTCACCCCAACTTACCGTTTAAATTCTCTTGATAAAATTAATAAACATTAAATTGTCAGCTTTCTTGAAAATTGTTTTCACTAAATGGATGTACATTTTTGTTACTTTAATAATGGGAATTATGTCGATTGTATTTTCCGTAAATTTTGATTCATCCGTCCAAATAATATATTCAAAAAAAAATTGTTTTCTTGAGCTCGTAGCAAAATAAATTCACAGAAGTCCACGCGTTTTCGAAAATCAGTGTATTTTAAATGCTGCACTATGCAAAACGCATATGGATTAAAACTTATGTTTCCATAGAATTCTAAGAATTGATGATTTCCATAACCCTGATTCCAACACTACTTGACTCGTAGATATTGTCGGATACGCGGCAAAATATCCCAAAATAGCAATTTCATTATTTTCGTTATTAATGACTGGTTTATTTCTCTGAATCCTCACGGATCCGAAGTTTCTGAAGTTGTCTATAATACTTTTAACGCTATTGGCAGATGGTTTTCGTTTTTGCGGATATCTAGTTGCAAATGTATCACATGTCCTTGATATAACATTATTACATGCTCCATAAATAATAAATAAATTTAAATAATCATCGTTTGTCCTCGGCATGACTTATTGTAATGATGATAAGGTAAATAACCTTTCTTCAACGAATGACAATTTATAACTTTGTAAACACTGTCATGGCTAACTAATGAAAAAAGAGCTAATGCAAACAGCATGTATTGTAGAAGATAAAAATACTAAATTGCCAATATTTCGAAAACTACCAATTTTTATAATAGACATATTTATACAAAGTGATCCTTATTTTTAATGCAGAATAAGATAAAATTATATAAGTTACCGCTTCCCACTTAAAAAAATTGTTTTTTGGCATTTTTTACAAACTTATTTTCGGGCGTATAATTCGCACACTCTGTATTAATAATTGTAACAATTTTATACAAATAGTATTTAATTAGGCCATCTATTTGAGAGAATTTACTTCAAATTAAATAATAAATTCATCTCTATATGGAAAAAGTGCTATTGATTTGCTGCCTACAAACGTCAAATTTAACATAAGAATTTCAATAAGTCAAAAAGGGTTAGACTGAGATATATGACATCTTGAAAGTATTTTAGGTTAATGGCCCCCATCGACTTTAGTATAGTGTCCAAATTTCAGATCATTCCTAGCTACAGTTTTTCCGCAGTCGATCAATGCAGTTCCCTGTGAACCACCCTGTATAGAACGTTCCACTTAAAAACGTATACCTATGTACAGCTACCAAGTTATGAAACACTCTTTATAATAAAAAATAATAGTAAAACGTGCTCCTAATAAGTGGCTAACATTGGAAGAAACCCGGGTCGAATTATCTTGTCTCATATGTCACAATCTGCCTTCCACGGGGAAATGACTCACCCTGTATAAAATTTAATTTGCAATAGCTTTATTATAAAAACTGCTTCAACATGCAGACACAAAGCAACACTTTTACTCTGATTGAAAATATTCATTACATATAAATATAAGTACAAAAATATTTAAAACTGAATTTGAATCAATTTGATCTTGTATTTATGGAGGACAGCGCGCGTCAGAACCGTATTTCAATTCATCAATATTCTTGGTAGTTTCTAGGAGAAAGTGTTAGAAATTGTGCAGTCATTCAGAGAAATATAAATGATCTCCGCATTGCTTTGGTACAACATTGGAGGAATATTCCTTAAACCGCCATTCAGGCAATTATTTAAATTATGCACAGAAGAACGGAAACTGTAATAAGGAAGAGGAGAAGATACGCGTAAATAATAAGAACTTGTTAAATTAGGTTACTGTAATTTGTTCCCTATTTTTTTTGATTGTTATTTTTTTAATACAAAAATTTTTAGAACAAAAATTTGAAATAACTATGGGGAAAAAGAATGTTGAAAATTCGGATTGAAAATAACATTTTTTGTCATAACGAAAAGCAGTTTACTAATATATCGCAAAATTATGCATTGCTCACAAATTTATGGAGATCATCCAAGTTTTTAAAATACAGTGTTATTTTTTTAAATCTTGACATAGGCTAACTTTTTTATTTGAAACGATAGACCTTTGTTTCCTGAAGCAAAGTTTTAGGAATTAGTCCGAATAAGAAAAATGTGTGTGCAAGTTTTTGATTGGAGTGGCGGTTTACGAGTTAATAGTGCCTAAATTTAATTTATTTTCCAACATTAAAAGAATAGCAATAGTAACAAAAATTAATTACCTAACGTTTATTTTTTAAAAAAATGTTCGAACTGATTTCGTAACAATGTTAAGTACCTTGCACCCGTTAAGTTCCCTTCTATGAAAGCAGGACCTATCACTCTGTTGTAAAATATGCCACACCAAACATTAACTTTAGGATTGATCTGCTCCACCTATCTTCAGCCCAACAATGATTATTATCTGACCAATATCTGTAATTTTGCCGGTTTACCAAACCGTTTAAATAAAAGGAAACCTCATCGCTAAATAAGATATAATTTTGAAAATGTGATTGTAGGCGCTGTTTCTCCAAAAACCAATCGCAAAATTCCAGTCGCCGATCACAATCATCGTCATGAAGTTGCTGTACACTCATCATTTTATAGGAATCCATTTTAATTCAAGATTACATAGAACTTATAGTCATGTTATGACAGCAGGGACAAACATAGCCTCCTTGTTATTCCTTTAATGTTGGAAAATTTATTAAAGTTTAGGCACTATTAGCTCGAAAACCGCCACTCTAATCAAAAACTTGCATCCTCTTTGTTTTGTCTAGAATCTCAAGATGTATTAGAAATTGTTAAAAAATGCGGTGTTGCCATTTAAGAAAATATGTTTCTCTTAAAAAGCGCACAATCTGGCAACAACGCGTTTATTTTTTCCACACATTTTTCTTATTTTGACTAATTCCTAAAACTCTGGTCCAGGAACTATAGGTCTATCTTTGCAAATAAAAAAGTTAGCCTATGTCAAGATTTAAAAAAATAACCCTGTATAACTTGGAATAACTTTCGTATAAAAAACCTCTTCAATATTCCGGCGAAAAGCAACTCTGAGGTAAGCATCTTTATATGGTATATTAATTTATATATTTTTAAATACACGTTTTATTGAATGTACCTACTCATAAAAAAGCTTTAAATTTCTAAGATAAATAAATTTTGATAAAATAAATAGTTTTTGTAATATAAAAATCTATCTATAAGTAAAATTGTCTTGTATGTAATATCATCTACTTTTCACACTTTCCTACCTGAGTAAAATGTGTTAATTTTGGTTAATTCTTTGTCACAATAATGAAAAAACTGTTCATCAAATTTTGCAAAATATCTTTGCAACACTTCTGGTTCCACATGTTCCGCAGAAGGTGCTTGTTCAACAGCTGAATACAACAAACTTTTCATTTCCTATAATAATATCAAGTATTAGAAATCTGTTTCGTATTAACGTAAAATATTACCTCATAATTTATATATTGTTTTCTCCATTCTGGTGTAATGTGGGCTGCTAAATGCTCGGCAAACTTCATTTTAAATTTTATTTCATATCGACAATAAAAGTATATCTACGCTATTTCTATTTTTGTTTGCTATAACACACATATTAGCCATTCTGACAAAAATGACGCTTGACGTCTATCCCTTCCACAAAAGCGTCGCACTATATTCCAGAATGATATAATTAGAATACTATTTTATCGACCACCTTTTAAGCTGAGTAGGTAAGTTACGAAATTTTCTCTGATGTATTGCAGATGGAGCTAGCTTTTTAATTTTTCTGTTACCGTAAATAGGCGAAATCCGTTTTTACGCGTACTTACTAGCAAGAATGCGATGTAAGTATGAGCATTTGTAATTTCGTGTTCTTACTAGGAAAGACACGAATTAAAATTTCCGTTCCGTTAGAACCCGTTCTAACTACACGTATAACAGTAAGTAACCGAAATATATATCTTAACAGCGGCCATACTTTCGTAGCTCATACCTCTATTTAATGAAAAATTGTTCAACATGATATGAAAATACCTCGCGCATATACTTATGAAGTTATATTAAATACCATCCAGATTATTTAATGCATTGAAAAATAAATTGGCTTTTGAATTGAATAACACTAGTTTTTTTACACTAACACATATTAGTGAGACACTTTTTTTGTGCTCTTGCACATGGAAGCCGCATGTCGCAAAGATATTTGCTTCATCCTTGTTTACTACATCAATAAATGTTTGCTTACAAATATCTAATTCTGATCTGGTGTACAGATGATCTATAACACAATCCTTAGTACCTTACTGGTACATGTTGTCATCGGTCTTTAATAAAACAACAGTTATAATATTTCTGAATGCACCTTTAGCTTTGTCAACGTCAATAGGTATTGTGACGTTATCGCCGAAATTACCAGAAGGGTACGTTTTATCACTGAGAGATTTAATCTTTTTAGCATATTAAAATAGGGACCAGCTTGCTTCAGATCGCGTTGCTGTAATGTTATTCTTAGTTGTACAATTCAAGCAATAGTCTCGTCAAAGTTAGCATCTAAGATAGCACTACATTTAAAGCATAATTTAGATTATATTACCGCTGATTCTTTTTCGTCATTTTAAATTCTGTGTTTGAATCTTCTCCATGAATTCCCGCCAAGTCAATTTTGACGTCACCAATAATATTTTCCAAATCTTCTTCCCGCTCTAGAGAAGAAATAACGTCAATAGGCAAAGACGATGTATTTAACCCAACCCTAGGCTCGATGCCAAACATAGCCTTATATGAAGTTTGCTTTATGCTTGAATGAAGCGCTCGGTTTTTCCTAAGCTGTACAATTGGTAGACCTTGTGACCATTTGACGGTGTTATTATGGGACATCCACGCCGCAGTCATATCTTGATTGGCTCGTTCAACTGAGCTTGGGCTCTGACTGTGGCGTGGCTTACCGTGTACAATTTTAAGTTTCGGGCGATAAAGACTTAAAACCGTTTATAAGACAGTTGGCAAATTCTCGGCCGTTATCAATATGTAATATACACGGCGCTCCAAACGTCAAAAATATTTCGTTTATTTTATAAGCTATTTCTTCTGCTCGTTTAGATGTTAAAGCTCCTAATAAAGTAAACTTGATTAGATGATCTTGATACATCATGATGAATATATATCATCATGTGCTTGACTTTGCATGTCAATAGGATCTACTTGGCATCGGCTGTTTAACTCATTGTGCAAAACTGGTTTAGAATTAAATCCCTTCTTTTTCTTAGATCTTTTACTATTGCAAACTTCACACATTGACAGGAACAAATTAATTATTTTAGTAGTAATGTTGGCGTATTTTCCACGTTTCAATTCGAAGTCCATCGCGACCTCGATGTCCAATTGCTATGTTAGCTGCTTCGATTACCTCGAAAATGTCTTCAACTAGCAGGTAATATAATATTTCATCACTCTTGGACTTTGCTATTATTCGCTGACCACCGCCATTTTTATTATGTCAAAACGGTTCACGCGCCGATGCAGCCATGAAATCTCTTCGATACCAGTTTAGCTTGTTTTATTTTCCGAAGTAATTCTTCATATACTATTCATTACATTCTTTACTATGTTTCATTGCTTATACTTTTTTGCATAATTAAGTAATGTTTTAAAAGTAAGTTATTAGAATTCATAATCATGGTCAGCGTAAGCCCTGTAAACGGTTCTTTTGGTAGCAATGTTCAATAAGTGGTTGCAAGTTTGTCGTAATCTTGCATTGCTTGGAACCTTCTTTTTAACTATACAGGGTCCGCCATCCGTCTGGGATTGTCATATTACGGCTTTAATATTGCAAAATTCGAAAAGTTATGTAATGTAGGTGGTAGCCGACTAGTAGGAGCACAAAATAAAATTATTGGTAATTATACAAAGTGTTCAGGAAAGGAGTGTGATGTCAAAGTTGTATTTTTTTAAATGGAACACCCGGTATATTATGTGATTTTTGAATTGCGCAATTAAAAATATTGGGATTTCATATGGGATTGTATTGACCTAAAGCTTACGTTTTGGGAGTTATGGACGCATCAATTGGAAAAAATGCTATAATCTAGCAGGATGTGGATTGGTTAGTATAGTATTTAGAAATATCGTGCTTATCATGAAGTTTTCCACGTTAGTATACTTTTATTCAGAGGTATTAATTTTAAGCTACATCAATCTGTTATACAGGCTGTTCATCATACGCGAATACTAATTTTTCTCAATTTTTTCAAATGGAACACCCTGTATATTATTACCAATTGTTAATAAGGGCACTTCTAGCTTTCATTTGATATAAGGGTATGGCTGTCTAACTCCAATAATTTTCAAGAAACATCGAATTAACGTTTGAAATTTAACATCTTTAATAACATTTTGTAGAAATTACTTTACATCTACTCATACATTGATATTGCACTACGAAAATGAGCACAAAGTAATATCAAAAATGGAAATTTACAACAAATGTTCAAAAACTCGGCCATCATTTGCTATGCAAATGTCAAGTCTTCGAATAAACGATATCCTAACATGTTCCAAAATTTCAGGAGAAATATTTCTAAATGCTTGAGAAATTCTAATTTGCATATTTTCGGCTGTTGTTGGTGCTACTGAGTAAACCTGTTGTTTTATGTGTCCCCACAGAAAAAAGTCTACCGGAGTTAGATCAGGAGACCTAGCAGGCCATGAGATAGGACCTCCTCGCCCTATCCATCTTTCAGGAAGCCACTCTTGCAAATAATTCCTGACTGCTTGATGATAATGTGCTGGCGCACCGTCCTGCTGTAGGTACATCTGTTGCCTAGTTGCTAAATCAACATCGTCCAAAAGCAGCGGAAGTTCATTTCTTAAAAATTCTAAGTATCTTTCGCCAGTCAATTTACCATTTAAAAAATACGGTCCTATAACATGTGATCCTAGTATGCCTCCCCAAACATTTAATGACCACTGATGTTGATGATCAATGTATCTAACCCAGTGGGGATTTTCGGTGGCATAATAATGCATATTGTGCCTGTTAAGTGAACCATTGTGTCGAAATGACGCCTCATCACTAAACAGAATACAGTCTAACATTTCTGGGCGGATTTGGAGCCTTTGTCTCATTTCTTGGCAAAATCCTAGTCTATGCTCTAAGTCATCTTCATTTAACTGCTGATGAAGTTCCATATGATAAGGATGAAAATTGTATTTTTTCAGTATTCTTCTAACTGATGTTTCACTAATTCCCGTATCTAAACTGATATTACTCACATTCGCATGGGGATTTTCTTCTACGGATAACAGCACAGATAATTTATTATCTTCATTAGAAATTAGAGGATGTGTGAATACCTTTTTAGGATACGCAACGCTACCTCTAGCATCGAACCTTTCTTTTAGTTTTTCAAATGCCGTTGGCTTAGGTTTACGTAAATTCCGATAACGTTGCGCGTACAACCTATTTGCTAATAAACAGTTACCAGAACATTCTCCCAAAATGTATACCATATTTATCATTTCCGGAACGGAAAAATTCATCTTTAATCACAAAATTATGACAGCAATGACAGACTAGCTGCGCACAAGGAAAAAGTCAAACTCTTTTGTTCAATTTTATTTAAACTAGCCATGCCTACATGAGTTTTTATACAATACGTATTTATTCGTATGTGTATTTTTGTTGTTAAAGACAGAGAGCAACTGTGGCCACAGGCTTCCTTCTGGGCAGTTGGATAATAAAGAAAGATCATTACGTTAAGGCCACTAAAAACTTTGTGCTTATTTTCGTAGTGCAATATCAATGTACGAGTAGATGTAAATAATTTCTACAAAATGCTATTAAAAATGTTAAATTTCAAACGTTAATTCGATGTTTCTTGAAAACTATGGGAGTTAGACAGCCATACCCTTATATCAAATGAAAGCTAGAAGTGCCCTTATTAACAATTAGTAATAATATACAGGGTGTTCCATTTGAAAAAATTGAGAAAAATTAGTATTCGCGTATGATGAACAGCCTGTATAACAGATTGATGTAGCTTAAAATTAATACCTCGGAATAAAAGTATACTAACGTGGAAAACTTCATGATAAGCACGATATTTCTAAACACTATACTAACCAATCCACATTCTGCTAGATTATGGCATTTTTTCCAATTGATGCGTCCATAACTCCCAAAACGTAAGCTTTATGTCAATACAATCCCATATGAAATCCCAATATTTTTAATTGCGCAATTCAAAAATCACATAATATACCGGGTGTTCCATTTAAAAAAATACAACTTTGACATCACACTCCTTTCCTGAACACTTTGTATAATTACCAATAATTTTATTTTGTGCTCCTACTAGTCGGCTACCACCTACATTACATAACTTTTCGAATTTTGCAATATTAAAGCCGTAATATGACAATCTCAGACGGATGGCGGACCCTGTATACAATATGCGCCGAGTATGCAGTATTTATTTCATAAGATTTTGGGACTAATATATTCAAGTGCTTTGCATGGCATGTTAATTTTTAAAATTATCAGGTAATGGATATTTAAATCAAACAATTTTTTTTAATGATCTTTGTTTTAACAGAATGACAAGTAAAATTGAAGAATTTGAAATGAAATAAAAACTTCTGGGTGTAATAATAATAATGTTGCTCTCGATTGTAGCACTAATGTATCAACCATACTTTCAGAAGATGAACTTAGTTCAGAATATAATAGAAAGATACCGCCAACCTCATCCCAAATTATAACTAACATGAAAGGTATGTTAAAGTTAGTTTATTTAACTATCATGAAATTTTAGAGGTTGTTTTTCTCAACGCGTAGGAAGATTAACTACAAATTCAATGGTACCAGTTCGATTTGGTCCTGAGCCTCTCAGTTCGACTCAGGCTCAGGTTGTTGAAAAAATACCTGGATGTCAAAGTCTGAGGTAACATTAGCTCTTACTTTCCGAGTGTACTGAAAAGCTCAGCTCGAGCTCATATGTGTCATCAAAACTAGTTACAGGAAGCTATTATTATTATTATTATTATCTAGAATAGCTAGAATTTGCTTATATTATATTGAATTATCCTATTTACTTTATAGACGCTCAACATGTCATCGGTCCTCGTGAGAGGTTATCTATACTTTCATCGGTTTTTTAATGTAATACACTATCACAAAAAATTAAAAATTAACAAACATTTTATTGAAATTCAGGTAGGGAAATGAGGGTGGGAAATAGGGCGGGAAGCAAAAGTAAAAAAAGTAATACTTCAAAACTTTTAAAAAGTCAGAAATATCAACATTTCTGACATTTCATGGTCGTAAATAAATATTTTCCCTCAATTATTTGAATGTAACTATCATAGATAAATACGTCTCTGCCATAATGACATAACCATTCTTATAACAACGACGATAATATGGAAAATAACTATGTCTAAGAAACATGCATTTTTATAGGTAGTATAGTAAAGTATTGTGATGAACAAAATTTTTGACCTTGAGATTTTTACAGATATCCGCGTTTTGAAGTCCCCTGATACCGAATAAGTGATTTAAGTAATCTCTCTCTCTCTCTCTCTCTCTTTTTCTCCCCTCCTCCTAACTCATGCCTCCCTCTCTCTCGTTCTCTCTCTGTATCTGTATGCTAGCACGATAGCGGCCAAAGCTGGGGCCAAACTAATAGAGCTATCAATATCAAACCTAATATTTATAAGTATAATTCGTTTTCAGACAAATAGGTAGAGCGGAAATAGTGGTTTACTTCAGAGAAAAAATGAAATTATACCAATATTTCGTCAACTACTAAGTCTAAAGAATACATAAGTAGCCACAAGTAGATTTGAACAAAAAAATTATAAGTTTTTTCGAATTTCCTACCGGAAGTAGGTGTTTTATTTTTATCGCAAAATGGTTTTCCCCTAAAATTTCTCAAGTCATGCTAACTGGACAGATATATTCAGTGAATACAAGTATTTGGGACTTAAGTTAGAATAATATTTGTATAAAATGATTTTCAAAATTCGGACCGGAAGCAGCATTTTTACTCTTATTTGAAAGTAGTTTTCTGCAAATATCTCCCATATTATGCACACTAAACAGATTTATTAACAGTACGAAAGTATTTAGAACTCGATTTAGAACAATTTTTGTATAAAAAAAAAATCAAAATTCGGCCGGGAAGTTTACTCACAAAATATATACAAAAATGTTGGATGCACATACGTATAAGAAGGTCGTATGGCGCCTACACTTCATTTTTAAAGTGGTAAACACCCATACGAACACTGATAGATTTGAATTAGATATGGCAACCAATTTAGAGATTTTCATAAAAGTAGATATTGATGTCAAGCGGAATATAGAATAAGATCAAGACCAATTTCCATCGCTTGTTTACTTTTATTTCAAAATAAAGATATCGATTAGTCAGTAGTTATAGTTAAATATAAATGGCAAATAAATTTCAAAAAACAATTAAAAGATTATTTTATCATAATTTATTTTCGGTTTTCATAATTCTGACTGGAAGTAACAGTTTTACTCTTATCGAATAGCATTCTTTAGAATTTTTTTATGGGAATAGAAGTACTTAGAATAGGATTTTGAAAAATTTTTGTACAAAAAGAATTCTATAAATTCGGACTGGATTAAATGAGATGGAACTACTTGTGCTTAGGTTTCTGGTCACGGCTTTTGATTTGTTTACTTGTTTCTGTAAATATTAGTTTTATGATTATGTCTTTTTCGTTCTTTTACTTTTTGGATTATCCCCTTCAGCTCTGCCCATACTTTAATTTCTTCACACATTGTCCTGTAAAAGTTCTAACTATATCAGATGTTATAGTAGTACTAGAATATTTGAAAGATTCACCTGGAGTGAATGATCTTTTTAAAGTAAAGTCTTCTTTACTCTTTCAGTTTTTACTATCCTATATGCAGTATAGGATGTACTGTGATTACAAAAATTTTGACTTCGAGATTATTGCAGATGTCCACGTTTTGACGTCTCCTGATACCAAAAAAGTGATTTTGGAAATTCCTCGTTCTGTCTCTCTGACCACGATAACGGGCAAACTGCTTAAGCTAAAGAGCTGATTAGATTTTCAGTAAAATTTGTAGAATTTTCTTAAGAGTAGTGAAGTACTTAGAACAGGATTAGCAATAACTTTGTATACGAGAAATTTAAAAAATCGGACCGTAAGAAACACTTTTACTCTTACCGAGCAGCTTGTAAATATTTCGCGAATTATGTATTAGATTTGCTAAGTGTACAAAAGTACTTTGAACAGGATTTTGAATAATTTTTGTATAAAAAAAAATTGATAAAATTCGGCGCTGAAGTAGCACATTTACTCACAGGTTAATTTTTTTAAGAAAGTAAAAGTACTTAACTTAATTTGGAATATACCATTTTGTATAATTTGAACGCATACACGTATAAGAAAGTTATGTGGTTCTCACACCTCAATTATGTATTCTTGTGTATAGAGGTCTATGATTTACAGTAACCTTTCCCGCTGCTACTTGCTCATAGATTTTATTCTATAGTACTTCTTATCATCTTTTTGTAGGGAACGCCGATTATGACATTATGAGAAAATATATTTTGAAGCGGTTTTCTTCCAAAGATAGTTACTCATTAGGAGCACCTTCTAAATTTATTTTATATTATACATAGTGTTCCATCACTTGGTGGCTGACCATAGTTTTACTTTTTTGTAAAAGGAATAACCTGTAAGGTATTGCCTGTATAATTTTTAGTGAAAAAGTGATA
This sequence comes from Amphimallon solstitiale, assembly GCA_963170755.1. Classification (NCBI taxonomy): domain Eukaryota; kingdom Metazoa; phylum Arthropoda; class Insecta; order Coleoptera; family Scarabaeidae; genus Amphimallon; species Amphimallon solstitiale. The sequence goes on along the minus strand of OY720675.1, from coordinate 159,500,909 downwards.
AGATAGTCTAGACCTAAAATCTAAAGTTTCTGATTCATTACCATTTATCTGAAAGATTAAATGTTTCGAAAAAAATATATATCTCGAAAGCGACGAGGAAGATGGCCAGAATTTTTGGTAGCGTTGTTTATAGTAAAGGCACCTAAAGCAAGCATTTTCTTTTTTATCTACTAATTGCATGCGCAGAAAACTGGATTAAAGTTATATGACATTTGTTTTTGTCTGAACAGCCTATATAATGACTTCATTTATGAATTGCTTGCTAAGTTTTACACCTAAAACGTATAAGACGTCATTATTTTAAAAGTCACAATTGCTGAGCTGTTGTAATTTTTTTATAAAATGTTGACAATTTTATATTTTATTTGAATACGGTATTTTGGTATTCGAGGAACGTCAAAGAAATTATTTATTAGGCCAGAGAGTTTACCAGCAGCGTTACCCTGGAAGAAGATTCCCACCGAAACCAAACATGTGATAAATATAATAACATCATTTAAGAATTCTTATGGCAACAATAGAAAATCTTCACGCCAGTCGTGAAGTGAGTCTTTTGCAGGATATTAGCCAAGCTACAGTTGCAGAGACCTTAAAATAACATAAATTTCATCCGTAGTAAATACATTTAAATATTAAGTTAGGTACCCATCAGTTTAATACTAGAGAGTGTTCTGCCACTGGGTAATAACTAAAGGAAATGTCCAGGCAATTTGTTTTGATAATGTGTTATTTACGGGTGTAACTACTTTCCATAGTAATGGCACGAAGTATGTTTAATTAAATGTTTTCAGGAAAGTGTATGCGAGAATATATTCAACAAATATTTAGAAATAAATTTGCCCCACTCCATATTAATGTGGACGCATCATTTCGGAAGCGTGTTCAAAAATATATAGAAGTGAAAATAATAGAAGTTGTTGTTGAAATAATTTTTACATATTTTAATGTTCATATTTCTTGTTACTTTATAGCTCCTATTCCACCAATCACGTAACAGTTCCTGTCTTTGCGCCTTAGATAATTACATTTGTTTGTTTTAAAATTTGTTTATTGCACCAAATTCTACATATTTTATGAAATATATTGCTGGCACAGACGGTATTGTAAATATAATATATACAGGTATTATTAAGATTTTATAAGTAAAAGAAAAGAAGTAGAGTAATGATATATTATATATTCTTGTAATTCAATTTTATAAACAATTCAAACTTTCTAACTAGTAAATACTTTTTTGACAGCCCCCCAATACCTACATACAAATATCATATCTCTAAGCTCATTTTAGAAAAATTCCTTATAGGGTCATACTTGTCAACTGGCAAGCAACTTATTGAATACCATTCATCTATTGTCAATTTCGCAGCAAATATCCATGGCTCACTAAACAAATAAAAAAATTAAAGTTGGCAAAATTATATCAAAACTGAAAATGGCTCAATAATGATCACTTTAAAGTAATAACGCCTACATGTTTTTGGTGCCCAATTTAATAGGCAATTCAAAAATGAAGAGATATACAAGTTCTATTTAAAAAAATGATTTTTAGGAAAAAAAGCGTCATGTAATTTTAATCCAGTTTTCTGCACATGCACTTAGCAACTGCAAAAATATGCTTCTATTACGATTTTTTTTAATATGAACAACATTACCAAAAACGGCATCTATCTAATACATCATTTCCGAGAAAATTAATTTTATAAAAACAATCTTGCAGAAGAATAGTAATAAACCGAAAACTTTAAATTTTAGGCCTATTCTATTCTTCACTAAGAATTATACGGGAAATACACCAACGTAATAATATACAGGCTGTTCCATTTAAAAAACTAAAACTATGGTCAACCACAAGTTATGGAACAGCCTGTATAATATATATATATATAATCGATAAACCAAATTACCCGAAGGTGTAGGTTATTACTTTGTCTATTTGCTATTTTCATATATAAACTTTGCCCACTGTTTTTTATCACTTGTCAACTTCAGCGCTTCTTGCCACGTTTTGCCCCTTTTCTCTAGTATTACTGCTACCTCCCCGTTCCACGTTTTCTTAGGTCTGCCCCTGCTCCTCCTGCCGGTTATCCTCGCATCCCATACATTTTTCGCTTGTCTGCTGTTGCTCATCCTGTTTAGATGTCCAAACCATCTTAGTTGCTGGTTTTCAATATTGCCCAATATTGGTTCTACTTCCAGTTCTTTTCTTATAATTTCATTTCTTATCCGATCTTTGCGTGTGACCCCTTTTACTTTCCTTAGGTATTTCATGTCGATTGCCTGTATTCTGCTCTTCATTCTGACTGTCGTCACCCAGCTCTCGCTGCCGTATGTTAATACTGGTCTGAACACTGCTCTATATATTGCCATCTTTGTTTTGCGACTGATCTCCTTGTTGCTCAGAAACCACCCAGAAAGTGAGAAGTACACTCCTGCCGCGCTGGATATTCTTTCATTTACTTCCTGTTCCATGTTACCATTCCTTTCTATTTGGACTCCCAAGTATTTGAATCTATTCACTTGTTCTATTTTTTGTTCTTGAATTTGTATATTAATTTCTTCGTTATCCTTGCCGATGACTAGTATTTTTGTTTTATTTGTGTTTATTTTCATGTTCCTTTTGGATAACTCCTCATGCCATACTGTGATGTTCTTCTTGAGGTCTTTTCCGCTTGGTGCACATAGCGCTATATCGTCGGCAAAAGCGCAGTTCGAAATTGTAACTGGACTCAGTCGTTTGTATCCTACGGTTACTTTCTTAGTTTTGTCATTTGTGGCTTTAATTACGTCGTCCATCACTGTTATGAATAGCAGAGGGCTAAGGACACCACCCTGTCTTAAGCCATCTTGGATCTCGAACTCTTCGGACTCCATGTTATTCTTCCTGACGTAGCTGGTGTTTTTATCATACAGGCTTTTTATTGCTGTTCTTAAATGCTCCTGGATGCCTCTTTCTTTTAAACTGTTCCAGACTATGCTTTTCGGTATTCGGTCGAAGGCCTTCTCAATATCTATGAATGCCATGTATATTGGTTCGTTTTTTTCCCTAGCTTTCTCTATTAATTGTTTAATTGTAAAGATGTGATCTTGTACACTTCTGCCCTTCCTGAACCCACTCTGGGTTTCTTCCAACTGCCTTTCTATTTCTGGTCTTAGTTTTTTCTCCAGGGCACTTTCGTATATTTTAGATACTATACTTAGCAAGGTTATTCCCCGGTAGTTCGCGCAGTCTTTCGTATCTCCTTTCTTATGTATAGGGACGATTGCACCAGTTTTCCAGTCCTGTGGTACTTGTGTTGTTTTCCATACTTGATTAAGAAATTTAACTATCATTTCTTTGCCTTGTGGGCCCAGGTGTATTAACATTTCCGGGGTTATCTTATCATGCCCAGCTGACTTTCCTCTTTTGATATTGCTAATTATTTCCTGTATGTCGTCTACATTTATTAGTTCTCCATCTCCTGTTTCTCTCCTTTCTTTTGCTTCTCCTTCCTTCCCTTTGTTTTCTTGTCCATTTCCCGTATTTAATAGTTCGTCGAAGTATTCCTTCCATCTTTTCATTATTTCTTTTCCATCGGTTACTACTTCACCGTTTTTCTTTTTTACATGGTTTAAATTATATTTCTTTTCTTTTCGGGCATTCTTCATTACTTTATAGAACAATTTTTGGTTTCCTTTACTGTCTTTATCCAGTTTTTTCCCGAATTCTTCCCACGTATTATGTTTAGATTGCTTTACCAGTTGCTTCACTATCAGTCTCTGTTTTTTATATAAACAGTAACTTTCGTCTGTTTTCTCATGTAGGTATTTCTTCCAAATGGACTTCTTGTGCTTTACTTGGTCTTTAATCTCTTGTGTCCACCATCTCGTCTGTTTTTTATTTTTTATTATTGCTATTGTTCCACAGGTTTCTGTTGCTGCCGTGAGAAGGCTGCTTTTGATTTTTTGCCACAACTCCTCTATATCGTCGTTTCCCCAATTTGCCATCACTTGCTTGGCCTCTGTTTCTACTATTTGTGTATATTTTTCAGCTACCGCTTGTTCGGATAGCTTGTACGATTTAATTACTCGGTTTATTTTTACTTTTTCGGTCTGAATTTCCCTGTTTTGTGTAGGGTCTGTAACTATTTTTATTCTAGCTTCTAATAGGAAGTGATCACTATAAATTTCCGGTCCTCTCTTAACTCTCACATCCATTATTTCTTTCCTTGTTGCTTTGTTTGTTAGTATATAATCTATTACTGACCTTTCATTTCTGCTTTTGACCTCTCTCGTGTACATGTGTATGTCCTTGTGTGCGAAGAATGAATTCATGATTGCTAAATTGTTTTCTTCGCAAAATTGTATTAGTCTAGTGCCATTTCTGTTTCTGTGAAATTCGCCGAATGGTCCTATAACATCACTGTCTCCTTCTATTCTTTTGCCTACTCTACTATTGAGCCTGTATAATACAAAATTTAAAAGGTGGTCCTATTGAGTGGCTATTTTAAGAAGAAAACCGCGTCAAAATATCTTTTCTCATAAAGTCAATCAGTTTTCCCCGCAGAGATGATTCAGCTGTATATAACAGCATTATAGATAATAAAAGTACATTTTTAAATTTCTTCACAGTCATTTTCAATATTGCTGCACAACCATCTTACTCCCGGTGTATTACACTGCCAAAATAAGTCAGCGATACATATTGAGATGATTCAATTTCAGTGTTGGGATATACTGTTTTCAATGCAAGTTTAATTTTTTTTTTTTACTTAATAACTGCTTTCCACTCTATGATATACATTACCTTTATCAACAGATTTCGTTCGCAAAATTAGTATTATTAAACAAATTGCCTACAATAATGAATACCTTCCAAAATCATCGAAAACATATTAAATAAAAAAAAAATTAGGTGTGGGCACGACACGACTTTCTTATATTATGTGCGTACCAAAGCATTGAGCATTGAGAGAGATTAGTATTGGGGATCATTGTTCAATAGATGGGCTGGTACCGCTTTCAAAATCTAAGGAAAAAAGGGAAACGCAAGGGAATATTTGTAATTGATGAGAATTAATATAATAAGATTCGCAAGGTAGTTCGTTCAGTTACCTGGTGAAATTCCCAGGTACTGAGGTCTATAAGTAGAATGTACAGGTATAGAAAAATCATATACTGACGATTAACCTAATCCAGGATAAGTTAACGGTAAATTGCACACACATGAGCTTTTAATAGTGGCTGGAACTACGGCTATGTTATATTATAACTTTATTGAAAAACATATGTAATACATATCATAGTAAAGCTAAGCTTACAAATGATGCATATATATGTATATGCTTGTATACGGTCCTACATCTTCGTCGCGGGTTGTTTCCTGGTCGGTACATCTATCCCGGACTAATGGTATTGAGGACTCCTATCCGTTCTTACTCTGGTTACCTTCAGCGGTTGTCTATATCTTTTTATTTAAAAGCATGCTCTTTATTGCTTTTCTAAAGTGAAGATATTTTAAGTTTTTGATTTCTTTAGGTAATTTGTTATAATGTGTTATATCGTCTGGTGTAGGTACTTTTTCATATTTTAATTGCTTACATATTTCCGTTCTTATATTTGATTTTCTTCTAGTTGCGTGCATATGTATATGTGTGTTAGTGATTAACTTGACTTCAGTTTTTATGAGATTATGTTTTATTTTGTATAGCAGTATTATATTTTTTAGTTTTATTGTTTGTTCAAGATTCAGTTCCTTTGTCTTATCGTATACTTCTTCGGTGGATGTTCTTCTATCTAGCTTATAAATTAATTTTAAGATCTTATTTTGCTGTCTTTGTAACTTGTTAATATTTCTGTTAGTTGTATTTCCCCATATATTTATTAAGTAATTCATGTGAGACATAAAAACAGCATTGTAAATTGGTTTTCGCAGGTTTTCAGGTACAATGGCTCTTATCTTTTTGATGCCAGCTATTGCTGTTGCATTTTTTTTCACTAGGCTGCTTACGTGCAGATCCCATTTTAAATTTCTCTGTATGTTTAATCCTAAGTGTTTTATTTGGTCTATTTGCTTGATGGCCTGGGCTTTTATTTTTATGTCAAATGTTGGAGTATTTAATTTGTTCGAGAATGTCATGAATTCTGTTTTATGTTCGTTAATGGTCAGAAGGTTGTTGTAGCACCAATCCTCGACTGTACCGAGGTCTTTGTTGACGCGCTCTTGCAGTTCCTGCACACTTTTGCCCCTGTAAACCAAACAGGTGTCGTCGGCGTATGAGTATATTTCTCCATCTATGTTTAATTGACAAATGTCGTTTGTGTACATTATATACAAAATGGGTGGGAGATTTCCCCCTTGCGGTATTCCATATTCTGGCTCAAGGTAATTACTGTGAGTGTTATTTATTACTGTTTTCTGTTTTCTTCCCGTGATATAAGAGTCTATTAGGTCTTTCTCTTTACCTTTTATTCCCATCTTTTCAATTTTCTCTGATAGTTTCTGTTTGGAAATTGTATCAAACGCTTTTTTCATGTCTATAAAGATTGCTATAACTGTGTTTCCTCCTTTCAATTTATCTTTTATACTATTTAACAAGTCATTAGTCGCTGATGTAGTCCCAGAGTTCTTTTGAAATGCATACTGTTTTGAGTGTATTATATTGTGTGTTCGAAGGTGTTCAGAAATTTGAATTTGTATACATTTTTCCATTATCTTGTTTAATGTTGTAAGTAAAGATATAGGTCGGTAATTCTCTGGTTTTGCTTTGTCACCTTTCTTATATACTGGTATTATGATAGCTTCTTTAAGACATTGGGGGTATTTTCCTTTTGCAAATGTAACATTAACTAATTTAGTTAGTATTGGTACTAATGCTGGTTTGTTTAGTTTCAGTATTTTACATGGTATTTTATCATATCCAGGAGCTGTGTTCTTCATGTCATCTATTATTGCGTTCATCTGTTGTATATTTATATTTTTTAATATAAATGTTGGTACTGGTTTATCGTAGGTTGTGGTCACGGGTTTTTTTTGTGGTGCTGTTAATTTGTTCTTCCGCTAGTTCTTTTCCTATGTTAGCAAAGTACTTGTTTATTTCTTCTGCTATTTCCGTGCTTTCGCTTGTTTTGATTCCGTCTTTTTTAGAATTTGTTCTATGGTATTGGTTTTTTTTGTTGCTTGTGTTTAACTGCTTCGAAATTAAGTTCCATGTTTTTGATGGTTCTTTTTTATATTTTTCAAATTGTCTCATGTGGTAATCTTTTTTTGCTTTTTTGACTCTGTAAGCAGTGTACTGCTTTTGTTGATTATATCTCTTCAGTATTTCTTTATTGTTTGGGTATTTGGTGTGTTTTTTGTACAGTTTATTTCTTAATTTTATTTGTTGTATTATATCTGTGCTTATCCACGGGCATTCTTCTCTTCTTTTAATGGTTTCAATTTTTTGGGTTTTTGCTACAATATTTTCCAGTACATGTGATAATTCGTGAAAGTGGTTTATGTTTTCCTCGCTAATTCCTTCGATATCACTTCTGATTTGTTTATAGTTTATTCTTACGAGATTGAAATATTGGTAATGTGTCACACGTTCTATTTCATATATTGTAGTTTTAACTACAGAGTGGTCTGAGATATCACTGGGTATTACTTTGACTTTAATTTTGGTTTTTATATTTGTTATTACGTGGTCTAATATACTATGGTTATTGTTTGGATTTCTTCTTGTGTAGTTTTGTGGTGATCTCTTGTTCAAAATTTTGTAATTATATTCTTTATAAATTTGTATATATTCCTTAGTCTTACTGTCTCTTTTCACTATATTTATATTAAAGTCTCCCATTATTATGTGTTTCTTTCCCTTTGTCAGGATATTTTTTTTCAGTATTTTTTCTAACGTTCGTAATTGCACATCTGGCGGTTTATATACTAGGGTTAGAACAATCCTTTCGTTGTTTAGCAATATGGTTATTATTTCTATTTTATTCCATGTTTTAATTAATAATGTATCATATTTTATTGATTCTTTAATGTATAATGCAGTACCTCCTCCTCTTGTATTTCTGGAGTTGAATACTGCATTGTAGTTTTGTAGATTATACAGATGTTCCTCAGCTGGATTAAGCCATGTTTCGGTTAGAGCGATAATTTCTGGATTGTGATGTAATGTTGGTATAGTTTCTATTTCTGGAAATTTATTTTTGACACTTCTTATGTTTTGCATGTATACTGTGTACATCTCCATTTTTTTGTTTTCTTTTTTTTGTTTTCTTTTTTTGTTTTTATTTTTTCTTTGTTTTTCTTCTCAGTTCAACCGCAGTAGATCCGCTTTAGTTCTTACTTTGACTTTCTGGCTAGTTTCTGTTTTTCTTGCATATACATTTCCGTCACGTATCCATACAAATGCTATTTTATTTGCTTTTTTTAGTAGTCGGGCATTGTGAAATATAGTATTTCTCATGGTAGTCAATTGTTCGTTAACGTAAATAGGGCTATCTCTCCCTTTTAGTTGGCAGTCATAGACTGTAATCGGTCCAATATGCGATTATTATTTGTGACTGAAAAGTAGATTGCGATTAGTTAATAACTTGTTATTGTCTAAAATACGCCATGTATATACCATTTTTTACCGGTTTATTGACTTTTCTGCTATTATTGCATGTGATATGTGAAGATCGGGTTATTGATTTTGTTCGACATAACCGTCGTCCCCGTGCTATCCCTACTTTGCCCTTCTTAAGTAAGTTTTGACATTATCCTGTTAACGTTGCAGTAGTGAGGCCATTGTTAGTTTTAGGTCAGTTTTAAGCCTTTGAGCGTGTCCTTTTTAAGGCCGGGAATCGAATACAAATAATTCAAATATTCCAATATTCAATTCTGAATAATTTCAAAACGAAATTATTCGAATATTTGAATTTAAATACAGTAGCCGCCCGATTATCCGGAACCGCATTATCCGAAATTCGGATTATCCGAAACGAAGTTGAAAATCGTTTTCGCCGTATTACCCGGAATAGATTTTAACTTGCCGCCGCATTATCCGAAATTGCACGTGTTTCTTTCTTATTCTTTCTTAGAAATAATAAAAACTTGTTTTGTTTGGATCTTCGAGTCGCCTAGTCTAGATTTTGCCAGTAGCCAGTATCAACTTACAATTCTATAGAGCTATACGTTAGTTAAAAATGAATAAAGTGGGAAAGCGTAAAAGAAAAGTAGTCACAATTGCCCAGAAACTCGAAGCAATTAAGCGTCTTGATAAAGGGGACTTGTTAAAGAATGTTGCATCAGATTATGGCGTAGGAGTAAGCACTGTAGCAGAATGGCGGAAAAATCGTGATAAAATAGAGCAATGGAGTAGTGTTCTAGCGTCTCCAAATGTTAAACGCAAAAGCATGAAATCTGGCGAATACAACAAAATTGATGAGGTATTGTATCTCTGGTTCACCCAGCAACGTGAAAAAGGAATTCCGCTGTCAGGTCCAATTTTGCAAGAAAAGGCAATGAGTATTAGCGAAGATCTTCCAGTGCTCGAAGCACCAGACACTTTTACTGCGAGTGATGGTTGGCTGGGAAGGTGGAAGAAAAGGCATGGTATAAGAAATTTGAAAATTTGTGGTGAAAAACTATCAGCTGATATGTCAGCTGTAGACAGTTTTAAAGAAAATTTCAAAAAAATAGTTGAAGAAAATGGTTATGTTGAAGATCAGATTTACAATTGTGATGAAACTGGCCTCAATTACAAGATGTTACCCAGCAGTACTTTGGCTTCAAGAACTGAAGCGGCTGCACCTGGTTACAAAAAAAGTAAGGAACGTGTGACAATTTTAGCTTGTGCCAATTATTCAGGCAGACATAAACTTCCTTTAATGATGATCGGCAAATCTGCCAAACCAAGAGCATTCAAACATGTAACTCCTAATGCTCTACCAGTTTACTATAAGAACCAAAAAAGTGCCTGGATGGATGCCGTTTTATTTAAAAATTGGTTTTTTGAGCAGTTTGTGCCAAAAACTGATTTTTTTTAAAGAAAAACAGACTTCCAAGAAAAGCTTTGTTATTGCTTGACAATGCACCTTCTCACCCGGACGTCAATGAGTTGAAAAGTGGGGACATAAAAGTTATGTATCTGCCACCAAATGTCACTGCGATTCTTCAACCCATGGACCAGGGAGTTTTAGAAAATCTAAAGCGCAATTATCGTCGAGGTCTTCTGCAAGAAATATTACAGCAAGTAGAGGACAATAACAGTCTTGTAAGTTGTCTGAGTAAAATTAATTTAAAAAACGTTGCATACTGGATTGCGAATGCATGGAACAACGTTAAAAGCATTACGCTTCAAAAATCTTGGTCAAAAATTATTGAACAAGACGAGAATAGTAATAACGAAAGACCTGTTGAAGATCAGCCCGCTGAAGAAAATTTATATGAAATCATTAGAAAAATTGAAGGGTGTGAAAATGTGACAGAAGAAGAAGTTGAAAACTGGATTACTAGTGACGAGCTGGAAGAAGAATTAACAAACAATGAGCTTATTGAAATTCTAGATAGCCAGCAAGAAAAGAGAAAAGAACTGGATGAAAATTTAGAGGAAATGGAAGACGAAGTTCCCAGAATTTCCCACAGCGAAGGAATGAAGGCACTTGAAAAATCTCTTGCATATGTGGAACAACAGCCCAATGCAACCGCAAGTGATGTTTTGCTGATTAAAAGATGGAGAGATATTGCGGCCAGAAACAGAGGCAGTATAAAACAAACGCGTATTGATTCATTTTTCAAATAGCTACATACTTAATACATAATAATAATATGTTCCTCATATATCTAGGTTCTTAATAAAGAAATTCTAACAATTCTGTCGTTAATTTACTTTAATATGATCAACTCAGAAATAAAATATATAACCTCCGTATTATCCGAAATTTCAGTTATCCGAAATGACCTGGGTCCACATTATTTCGGATAATCGGGCGGCTACTGTATACGAAATTAAGTCTTATCCAATTTCTAAATATAACAAACAGGTATTATTGTGATGACGAAAACTTTGGACCACGAGATTTCTGCAGATTTCCAGTTTTTTATAAAAGACAGTCAGACTGTTGGAATTCAACATTTTTATGTTGAAACGGATACTGGAACAAACGTGAAGCATTGATCAGCGTATTATCTGACCGGACAATAACTATAAGAGCTTAAGCAGAACATTTATTGTTAACTGATGACGAATGGACGATCATTGAAAATAATGCTATATTTTAAATTGGAATCCTTTGAGTTGGCTACACAATCGACGATTTCAATGGTGATTCCCATTTTGCAATAATTGATGGAGAATATCATTTCAATGATTGATATGGATGAGCCAGAAGAGATAAAAGAAATGATATCTGTTTTGCAACGGGAATTTCATAAAAGAACTAATTATTCCTTAGTCACGATTTTACGAGCTCTCTTTCTCACCGTAATAAATCACGAAGTAATTTTTACTGAGTTTTCTATACGAAAGTTTAGATGAGCCTTTATTGTCTTTTTTTCCTTGTGACGTTGCTGATCCACATAGCTGCAATGAGAAACTAATTACTTGGACCGTTTGAAACTTCGCATTTTCTCTGGGACCAGAACATCACACGAGCTGAGTGAGAGTTGTATTTTTTTACATATTCTTTTTTTCTTTAATTAATGTATTTGATATTATCTTTGGAGCAAGTGTTCCTTAATAAAATTTAGTTAGGTTACACAGGCCTTTTAATTGTCAAAGATAATATAACGAGATCTTGACAAATAGTCGACTATTTCATTGTGATCAATTTTTCGAGTGTGCGCTACGGTCAATTTGACGAGACCAAAATTGGCATTAATAATTTGACTAGAGCACGAGAGCTTTAGCTCGAGGGCTTTAGTCTTTAATTATTAATGCCAATTTTGGTTAAGTCAAATTAGGAGGCACACGAGAAAAATTGAAACAATGTAATAGTCGACTACTTATCAAGCTCGAGCTATATTTGTTAAGATTATTTCCTAAACCAAGTTTCATAATAAAAAATGAGTTGTCAAATCGATGTGATTATCAATAATTTCATCCGAAACATCGCTAAATCTCTTTTTGTCGGACATTTTCATCTATTTGACACGTTTGTCACTTAATGAAAAAATACATACCTGATTTGTTACCTACATTTGAATAGTCGATTTGTAATAGTCGCTGATATCAAGAACCGGTACCTTTCATTGGTTAATTTCAACTTCAGTTTTGATTGTGATTGGACAAAATTTAAATTTGACAGGTGAAGGAAATAATCACTAATATGTAACCCTTTTTTAATTAATTAGACAATTTTTTGACCTGTTAGTAACTTAAATTGTTTGTGTAATGAACTTTGTAACGTAAAGTAGAGGTTACACTATCTGAGAAATCATACTATTTCTCTTTAGAGATATCATACAATTTTTCATAAGACTTAAAAATGTAGCTATATTAATTAATATGTAATTGTATGTGTTCACACTGTGCAAGTGAATACGTTTCTCGGTTCGAGATTGAAAAATAGAACTGACATTTAATTAAACACAACTTAACCTATAATTTCTGACGTGTTGTTAAAAGTAGATCTGATTTGAAATAATTATTGTAAAATATAATTTAAAACATGGACGACAATCAAGAAGTTTTGATTGGCATTGCGTTATGTGTATTACTGCTAATAAAGCAAAGAAGACGTAATAACGCATTGAAAACTAAAAAAACCCAACACAGACGTTTGTGGACTCGCAAGTGGCTCCAGCGGAGAAACCTGGGCAGAGGAGTTTCGAATATGGTTTTCCAAGAATTGAAAATTGAGGATCCACGTAGTTTTAGAAACTTTTGTCGAATGACTTCAAATACATTTGACTTTCTCTTGAAAAAAGTTGAACCTCTTATTAAACGTGAAGATACCGTTCTCCGCGAAAGCATTGCATCAAAATCACGGTAAAATTGAGAAGTGTAGGCATTAATTTTGTTTTTATAAATACATTTTTTAGATTGTTAGTTACACTACGATATTTGGCAACTGGGGAGCGTTTTAAAAGTTTGAGTTATTATTTTCGAATTTCAGTACCATCACTTTCTTATTTGATACCAGAAGAGCAATATACAATGTACTGAAGGATGAATATTTAAAAACTCCAACAACAAAAGAAGAATGGCTTTTGATTGCAAAAAGATTTTTTAAGCATTGGAACTACCCAAACTGCCTCGGTGCCCTAGATGGTAAACACATTGCCTTTAGAGCAAGAAAACGCGATGGATCTTTCTATTATAACTATAAAGGTTTTAATAGCATTGTCTTAATGGCTTTGGTAGATGCTGATTACAACTTTATTTGTGTTGACGTCGGATGCAATGGTCGTATTAGTGACGGAGGTGTTTATAACAACAGTACATTATGCACGGCAGTTGATCAAAACTTGTTAAACTTTCCAGAGGACGCCGAATTACCTGGATCTGAATAAAAACTTCCATACGTAATTGTTGCGGATGATGCATTTCGGTTGTCGAAACGAATAATGAAACCTTGGGGTCAGCGATCTTGTGCAAAAGAAAAAAATTTCAATTATCGTTTAAGTCGCGCACGAAGGGTTGTGGAAAATGCTTTTGGCATTTTGGCAAATCGGTTTCAAATTTTACAAAGAGACATCAATTTATCTGTCGAGAAAGTGCAATGGATTACACTTACCTGTTGTGTTCTCCATAATTTTATAAAACACAAAGAAGGAAAACAATTTTATTTGAAAGGAATTGATGAAGAGAATGTTGAGTTGATTTCGCTAAAGGAAGGAACTTGGAGATCTAATGTTTTCCTTACAGATTTGCAAAGAAGTAACATTAATCGATCTGCTGATGGACCTATTGAAATACGAAAGATATTTAGTAACTATTTTAGCAATGAGGGGTTTGTGTCTTGGCAATGGGAAGCAATAAAGAAATTTAACTTTTGAAATTTATCTTGTGTTATTGAAGAAACATATCCTAAATATTGGTGTCTGTAACGACAAACATAACATTATTGTTTGAGCTTTGCATCATTAACGAGTTCTGGATCTTCTATATCTTGAAGTTCACTCTCGACATAGTCACTGAATATACGAATATCTGACTTCATGGAACTGACTGATGCAGTTGGGGGCGCCATTAGCCTTTTTCCTAGTATATTTAAAGCTTCTACTGTTTTCCCAATAATTGGATCACTTGTTGAGCTTTCCTCTACTTTTCGTTTTTTCTTTAATGAACTTGTAGTTGGTGCTGATAGTGAAGTAGATTCTAAGTCACTCAGGCTATCCACAACAGAGGAATTTGTGTGATCGCCATGAACATCAAGAAGTGAATCGTCCTGAGAATCTAGCTGTGATTCATTAACTGTATATTGGTTAATTTCCTGCGTTTGAGACTGAGACAATGAATTTATAGAACTTTGCGATTTTCGTGGTTTTATGTAAGCAGTTAAAAAGAGAAGTTTCTCATACCACCACACAGACGGTTCGTACCCATTGTCAGTCCCCGCTCCCGATTTTCCACTGGCAAGCACTTTATTGTGTTCGTGTGAAAATTGTGATCGTAAGTTATTTATTTTTTTCTTCACGTCCTCAACTTCGATTTTTTCATTCAAAGTTTTCAGCTGTTGAGTGATTTTTAGTAATGCGTCGTTTCTAGCATGCTTATTAGAATAAAATTTATTCCTTGTATCAAACAAGCATGGATATGTTTCATACATTGTTATTAATTCGAGTGTCAGATCACTGGTCCAATCAACCTGAGAAGGGATCAAATTACAAAGATTCTATCAATTAAACATTAACGTTGTTTACTACTCACCTTATTGCTCATTGTACTTCTTTCGTGTACGTACAATCACAATATAGTTTAGGTTAAGTCGAAGTGTCAATCGTGTCAAACCTGTGGTGTCGGTAAATTAGAGCATGGAGTTTATCCACATATAATATTTTCTCGTAAGCTTTGTCAGATGAAATAGGAACCGTCCTAAATCCTATGACTGACTATGTTTTGGTATGTTTTGGTGATAGTTCTATAATCGTAATAAATTTTATGCGAAATCGCACAGTGTAAACAAAACAAAAGCAACTTATGACAAATCTAATGTTATCTAGTACGAGAAAACAGATAGTGTAAACTCTACTTAAGCCTGATCAAGTTTTCGAAACTTATACCAACTTTACACTGTGTTTCATGGCTATTAAGCATATGTGTTAAATTAATTAAGATTTATATGCGTATTTATTTAATAGTTTTTGCCTGAAGTACACCTATTAATTGCACATACAGGTTGTGTTGTTTATGTTTATTTTTATGAAATTATTTTAGAATTTTACAATTTGGTATACAGTTGTGTCTCTTAGGACGAACCTCTTTATTATGCTACGATTTACTAGGGTTTAGGACATACCTGGGTACCACGCTTTATTGTGGATCTGCTTGATAAGTTATTTATATTTAAAGGCATAATTTGCATACTTTTCTTAAACTGCGTTAAGCGTTCACCTTTTTTTTAAAATACTTGCTTCAGTGCACATTTTAATTAGGTTAATCCAATTAAACTTTTTTAATTTATATATTTTATCATTGTTAGCTTTGTATGTAGGTATAATTATTTAAACATAATTTCATAATATTTTTCTTTAGTTATTGTTTAGCTTGGTAAATGATCCCAAATTCCAATAAATCGAAGTTATTTGTTGTATCTATGAGTTTCTTTTATCTCTTTTCTCGATTTTCTTTTGATGATTTCGAGTGTGTTGACACCATAACTTCTGTCCTTACGTACGCTATCTTTTACAAGGTCTTATATACGCGTGACCAAAACAATCTTTAAAGTTATACGAATCTTGAACACCTGTTTTGACCCCAACCCTATCACAGGTAGATGGGTTAAGTAAAGGTTTTGAGAAATTCAATCTTTCGATAACCTTCAGTTTTCTCTTTTTTATTGCAATTAAACAACGCCCAACTGGTGCCAGCTACCTAGGTCCTGGTGATTTTAACGGTGCAAACTATCCAATGCAATGTTAAATTTTTGCTCTTTTAAATGTGCGGTTGCTTCACTTGGTCGATGGTTAAGGAGATTATCTTTCTAGGACAGAGAGAGATGGTGCGTGATGTAAACAGAATAATTACTCGCGAAACTTTTGCCTACCAATGGATAAAAATTTATTTCTTCGACAGAATGTAATGAAACTGTTTTATTTTGTTCAAGAATGACTATTGTAAATACAGATAAACAACATTACACAACAAATAATGATTACCGCGATTAAAATTAGAACAAATGACGTGCTATTTTTTTGTACATGCGAATGTTAATAATTTATTGTCATCGTGTTACATCAGTAACGTAAACATTATTGACCTTAGCTAGAACAGCATTATAAAAAGTAACCAGTATAAAATTGAATTCTGGGTTTGGATTTCAAAACTTGTTTCAGGTTAACTATCTGAGGAGTACCGCATATGTATACTGTCACCAGGTTGACTGCTGAAAATTGCTGAAAATTTTCATAACCTAGTGTAAAGTAGGCTTTATCCACCATTCATAAGCTGTGTTCGGATACCACCTCGGAGATCCGAGCACAGCTTTATTTGACTTGAACAGCTGATTGTAGCTCAATCTGAAATAAACGAACGAAAAATAGGAACATGAGTGAGAGTGGTGCATCTGTCAAATGTGCCTGTAACTTAACCTCAATCATCTACAAATTTGGTTTTTGTCATATGTAACACGGTAAACCAAAACTGTTAAAAGATGAATTTTGAAGAACGAAGATTGATTTGGCATTGTCTAATGTACGGATGGGATCATATGTTATTGAATGATGATGAAAATAGTAATGGAAACACTGAATGTTTTGAAAAAGTTGAAAACTTTGCTGAAGAAATAGTACCCAGATTCAGGACTCGTCAATTTAAGATGCACTTCAGAATGAGTCCAGAAACGTTTGAAGACTTCTTACGGAAGTTGCACTCTGTTGAAGAGAACGAAGTTAAGCCTGAACACCCACAATTCAATGTAGATAAACAGATCATGATTACACTATGGTGTTTAGCAAATATGGAGAGTTTTAGGTAAATTACAACCCTGCATGTTCTATGTAACACGTCTTGACATTAAATTAACTACAGAGCTGTAGCTGCACGATTTGGTATTAGCAAATCCACGTGTTGGCAAGCCTTATACCGAACTTGTGAAAAAACACTTCTAGTTAAGAGAACGTCTACTGGAGAAAGAGCTTTTAATGTTATAAGACAGTTTGAAGCCATAAATGGGTTTCCCGGTAAGTGTTCTTGATATTAATTTTACAGTAAATAAACTGTGATAACAGAGTTGTTAGTTTCCTCAGGTATAATCGGTAGTATAGATAGCACTCATTACGCATATTAGCACCCAAAGAACATACAAACTCATATTTTAATAGAAATAAATTTCATTCAGTGATATTGCAAGGTGTCTGTGATAATAGAAAATTATTTACGGATATTTATGCTGGGGAACCTGGTTTCATGCACAATTCCCGACTATTTCAAAAATCGCATTTAAAGAAAGATATGGATGAGAATTTGGTAGAATTTTCTAATAATAGCTATTTATTGGGAGATTTGGTATATGCCTTGCCTACTCAACTTATCGTTGGTTTCAAAAATAATGGGTTTTTAACTCCTCAACAGAGAAACTTTAATCAGAAGTTATCACAAGTTCATGTGCATATTGACAACGCCTTTGTATTACTGAAGGGCAGGTGGAGGCGTCTCAAGTATATGGAAACAATTCGACTAGATTTAATCCGTCTTCTTATTACTACAGCCTGTATTTTACACAATATTTGTATACCGAATTGGGATGATCCAAATGATGTTATGGATACTGAACAAGAACTTGCTGAAGAAAGGAATTTAAATGTACAAGCATACAATGAAGAACACGAAGAAGAAAACCGGAATGCGATTAATAATAGATATAATATTGTAAATAGTTTGAGACTGCCTAGAAATTGTGTAATTTTCTACTTTTCAGTCTTTTTTTTTATTAATAACAACTTATTTATGTTTGAATTATAATACTAAATGAAAACATAACACTAAATTCTATATTTCAAAACACCAATTGAAATTATCAAAAAAATACTGAATATTCAACAAAAAAACAAAAATTATAACTCTGTAAGAATTAGAGATCACCCTAAGACACTATCACTTTCATAGAATCCTAGGACAGCTTTTGGTGTAAAACGACTCATGGTGACATTAATTTTATATTTGATCGTGACCCGTTTTACACTGAAAGCTGTCCTAGCTTTCTATGATCCCGATCGTACATCTAAATCCATGTACTAAACTAAAAACAAAATCACACTGAACATAAATTGCACATTTTACATGTACTTCATAGAGATAACATTTTATATGTACCTCAGAGAAATAAACAGTTAACACATTATTTAGCATTTAATCGGAATCATCAGTCTCACACTTAGTCTTTTTGTTACTTGTTTTTTCAGTCTTCCCTTGGCTTTCAAAAACAGTAGTCATTCGCTCTATTAAATCTAAATATCTATCTTGTCTTTTCATTTTGTCTTGATGTCGCCTCTTCAACGTATTATCTATCCACTTGCTTTGTCACTTTTTGGCTTCTCTAGAATTAGGGTAATTATTGTCTTCTGCAGTTCTTAATAATAAAAATTAGTTACCTGTATTAGTGATTACTCTTCTGCGTGTACTGCAAACTGCTTCAGGGTTTATTTCAGGTTTCTTATGGAGAATGTCATCCATCACATTGTAATATTTTCAGTGTTTGGCATTTTTGCCAGAAGTAGTGTTGTGCTTCACTACCTGCTTATATGTGGTTATCAGCCCCTTCCTTTTGGTATCACACTGTTGTGATGTTACAAGCAGTCTTGTTTGTTTGTTTATTTCATTGGCAATTTTTTGCCAGAAATATTTTTTTACACAGCATTGTAATTCTCCATCAAATTTTTTGTACAAGTCTATCAGTAATAGAGTATTATTTCTAGACCAAATTTTACTCCCGTCCTTATAAGTCGTTGGACTACGGCAAGGCACAGTTTCCGTCTCAGAAGGGTCGTCAGGAATCTCTTCAGAGGGCAAAGTATCTTCCACATAGGCAGCAGATACACTATGGAATTTTTCGAAGTCATCTAAAAGATGCTTGAACACAAATCAGATAACGCCCAATTGTGTTAGGTATAATATGGTACAATTAACACAAATAATGGGGAACTAATTATACTTACTTTGGAAAGTATGGGAATAATTAACGTGTTGAGAAACTTCTTCCGAACTCAGACTAGCAAACTGGCAAACGTTGCATATATAGCACATACTTTTTTCGGACATATTCATCCGTGCTCTGTATTTCGTACACTATATACTAGTTCAACTCCTTCGACCGCAATCATACAACACCAACAAAACGTCACGTAACTTGTCTATTTTTGACAACTTCTGCGACCTCGATCGAAATACTCCTAGCAAATCGCGGTTCGTCTAATGCGTCCGAGCTTGAATCTCTGAACGATCTAGATTTACATCGATTTGCTCAACTTACAATAACCGAACGATTTTGACGTAAATTAGCAAAAAGATGGTATAAGCGAACGCGCCTATACTTCTAAATCTTAGTTGTCACCTTGTGTGTATAAGTGTCATAAAATCAGTCGTTGTCATTTCAATATCTAGACTTTTCTAAATAGGTATCATATAAAAAAATGAGAGTAAGAACTTTGCTGGAAACCGGTTGGAGCATGCAAGCGGTGGCAGATGATCTGCAT
This sequence comes from Amphimallon solstitiale, assembly GCA_963170755.1. Classification (NCBI taxonomy): domain Eukaryota; kingdom Metazoa; phylum Arthropoda; class Insecta; order Coleoptera; family Scarabaeidae; genus Amphimallon; species Amphimallon solstitiale. The sequence continues at coordinate 159,481,102 of OY720675.1, read as the reverse complement.
GTTGGTAAAACCTGCATTTTTAAATTAAAACGGAAGATTGACCAATGAGTTGATCTAGCATATGTGCATGGTGGAGGAGCGAGAAAAATTTCAACGTTGGAGGGTGATGCTTCATTGATAAATTGGATTCAAAGAAACCCATTTGGGACGGTAGTGGAAGCGGCATACCAAACTCATTTTCCGGGTTCCGTTTCAACAGTTAAGGCGACATTTTGAGCTGAAACGTTATTCTACTTCCAAAAAGTTTGCGTTAGAGCCACAACATAAACAGGATTAAATTTTGCTAATTTATATATGGATGAGAAGCTCGATTTCTGGGTACGCGTTATCTTTTCTGATGAAAAGATCATTCCACGGCGCAGGGTCATTTGTCAATTCTACCAGGACAAAAGTCCATTTTAGAAAGTTGATCCGACCCCAAATTTCTTTTGTCTCATGAAAACTTCTACTAATAGGGTATTATTACCTGCAATAGATTTACTATAAATATGAACAGCCTGTCCAGTATGTCAATTCAAAATTGAATATTAACAGTGCTACACGTGTTTACTTACAGTGCTCTGAGCGGTTCCGTGAATTTTAACCATTATTTGTCGACTTGAGGATAACTTTCAAAAGTTCTGTATTATGGAAGTATACGACCTAGGTATGTGTATTAATATATTAAATATTTGGATCTGTATTTATGCGATAAGAGTAATTGATAACTGATTTTGAAAATAGTACATTATTTTTGTTTATTTTCCTATACTTATCATATTCAAAAGAGAAAAAGGTACACTTCAAAGTGTTTTTAAGTGATGAATTCTGTGGTATTTATTAGCTTAAAGTGTAGTGTTTTTGGTAAAACGTAATTTACGTGCGACTATTTGCAATCTGACATTTTTGAAATGATTCAACAACTGCGTAACAATATTTATTTCTTTCGAAATTGTAAATAGAATTGCATTTTTTCGTTGCAGGACCATTGGGATTTAAAACGGTTACTCGAATGAATATTTACAACATTATTCGAGTGTACGAGGGTCACACCATAAAGGAAAAACTTGAATATGTTGAACATTTTCTGCTAGGTAAAGAAAATTACACAGAAGATGAAACAAAAGTATTCAAACATAAAATATCATTATTTAAAAGCCAATTTCAAGAAAAATGTTCGGATGTATCTAGAAATCATCACAAATTTATTAAAAAGTATGAAATTTGGCTTAAAGGCGGTTTTGAACTTTGTCGTACCTTGGTAAAACCGGGAAGGCCAGTTATACCTTTTCATGAATCAAGTACCCGTTCGAAAAGAAGAAAAACGAAAACACTGCTGAAAAATGTGGCATGTGAATAGCTTGTTTTTGCTACCGAAACCAAATTAAGGTCATGTGGTAAAAGGACGCTGCAAAAGTGCTGGAACAACTTACTGAATCTCTAAAACGAGCAACAAATTACAAAAAAGCTTATGCTAAAGATCAAGAACGTAATCTAGAGAGAATTTCGCATTTAGAAGCTCTATCGAGATTTGTTGAGACGGGAGTTTCGAGAAGGCAGTACGAGATTATGAAAACTAAACAATATCCATGCTATAGCAGATTACAACAGGCCAAAAGATTATGTTCTCCAAAATCAGAATCTTATTTTATTAGCGAAAATTGCGCAGAGATTAAGTTACAAGATTTACTAGACCACACTTCTGAAAGGTTGATTTTATAACTATCAAAAGTATACATATATACATTTATACATAAACGTATATGCACATATGTACGTGTTGAGATACACAACATACATTTAGGTGTCATTACCAACAGCGAACGCACAGACACGTGTTTCGGCCTTTGAGGCCTCTTCAGTGTACATGGTGCTGTTGGCAATGATCCACTACTAAAATCGTGTCTTATGTCCGTTGAACCGCAAAGTGCCAGTCAGAATATCTCAGCGACATCTGCCATCCAAGCGCGACAACGAACACGACAATTTCATCTTTGAACACTGTGCATAAGACAAAACCTGTATGCTAAATGTGTATCTCCGCATATAAGGCGAATAGGTGGCACCACCATATCACAAATAAATAGGATATGAAATACTTGAATGTGTAATGTACATTAACGGATAAATAACTATCAAAAGTATACATATATACATTATATATAAACGTATATGCACATATTGCAGTGGTATCTCGCAAGTTTATAAAATAAGAATAGTTTTAAGAATTAGTTTAACTTTTGAAATGAAATAAAAATGACAAAAATCGTACTTGGATATGAAAGAGTTTAAATATGCAACAAATTACAATGTATATAAAGTTGCATACACATGGTCAATATGCAAGCAAATAATTTAAAAGTCATTATTATTCAAGTGAATAGTGAGAAAATGTAAAATAAAATTTATTAAATAAATATGAAATAAAAGACAAAATAAATATAAGCAATATATTTCTTTTGTAAAAAGGAATACACAAAATGTATGGTTTACATACCATGAAAAAGATCAAATACGACATGCAAGAAACATAAATATGGCTGAATAAATTATTATGATTTACATGCATAAAGTAATAAAACTTTATGAAAGAGTTTAAAAACTAAATTATATTAAAAGATAAAAATTACCTTAGCTTATAACTAGAGACTAGAAAAGGATATAAAAATATATAAAAAGTAAACCCGATCAGCAATAACATTTGATATAAAAAGGTAGCTGATAGCATAAATAAAAAGTGTATGTGTTTATGATTTGTTTGTAACACAATGCTTCAGAGACTGGAAACAGACGTGTACAGTTTCATGACCTACAAAAGATAACAAAATATAAAACTTGTGTAAAGTTTATTGCAGATAGACATATTACCGAAGAACAGAGATGCAATGGAGAAACAAACGTGTCTTCCAGGTGCAGGCAGTGCGGGAAGAAAAATAATCGTTATCTCCAACGTGTTTCCCATCTTACCAAATCGCAATCTAGCTACAAGAAAGGTGAAATTGACATTAATAAATGGGAAGAAAAAATATGTATTGAACAATGAACAAGGCAATAGGTTCATTGATGAATACAAAGAAGGATGGTATTAATAACAAGAATAAACCTACCGTCGGAAAGGCAGTACGAGGCAGTGAAAAGACTTTTGAATAAGAAAACAATTTCCGATATGTTGACGTTTTAGTCAATAAAGAACTGTCAGAACAATATGTGTATGTGTGTGTGTATCAAGACGACAACATGTGGGCAGCGATTTCACTGGAGGATATATTCCAATGCCAACCTAAAATATGGACTAGAGGGCGCAATAGTCAACGTAGAGTTTTTTTGCCGGTATAAATTCGAAACAAGATTCGACAAGAGGAGACTTCTTATTACGACTTCGAAAGAATAAGACGCTTTAAAAATAATTGTTACATTGTAGAATAGTAGTTTTCATTATTTCTTTATCACGTTTATTCATAATAATTTTCTTTTATTAATATATATTTAAATTCATTTGAAACGTTCAATATGGACATTCAAAATGAACATTTTGATGAAATGTTTAAAGATAGCAAGTAAGTTTTTTTTTTGAAAAGGAGTTATCTAAATTGTTAAACAGATATTGGTTTTACGTGCAAATGATTACTCAATGTAATGTTGAACAATATAGATAAGCAAATATTATCCTGTAAGGTTTTCTTTTAATTCATAAAGTTGGAATTACAACAAAAATAGGACTAATGGTGTTGGGCAGTTGAAGAGATGCTACGTGCGAATGAGCATTTTCTTCATGGCTTTGTCTAGGCATAATTAATCTTTTTCAAGTCATGTTAATAATTAATTAAAACTTTTACAAGGCAAAGATTAAAAGCTAGAAATAACACGTGCAAATGGTTGTCTAAAGCAATTAATCGAAGCCAATTGCTACCCTCTTGTATTTAAATTATAAATGGCCAAGGCCCTAAACAGATTCGGTACCCAAATTCCAAGAAGGTAGTAAGTCAGACACCACCACGGTAATTAACCTTCTATTTAAATTTAGGAAGACGCTTGTCTATTAAATAATCACCAACTTATGACACTCAAGTCTTACCTCTTACTTCCCAGGAGTCGATGTTAAATATGGGAGTCAGCACCGCCTCCAGCTACAGTCAGAATTAGGGCGAGTTGGAACACAGTACTAAGTCGAAGGTTACGTTGTCAGGGCGCCTATCCGTAAAAATATGCTGAGCCCAACAGATATTCAGACCCCGGACCAGATCCAATGTAAAACTCCCCAGGTGATAAGAAAATAAGACCAACACACACTCATTCAAACTTAACATACGGTTTATTGAAACTATAAATTAGGACTCAACAGTTCGTTCCAATTATTGTACACAACAGGCTATACTAACTAATCTCTGATTTTTCACAAGATATTCAAAAGACAAAAAAAACAATGAAATGTAAATCACAAAGCGCATCTCAGTTGCCAGTATTAAATTTCTGAAGCAATGACTAAAACCTTAAATGGTCACCCAAGGTGATCCACAACTTCAAATTATCAATGACGTACAATTACAAAATTTAAGAAATTCAAAATGGAGAACACATGAAACAACGTTAAAGTTAAAATAATTAACCGACAATACTCTTACAAAAGCATACAGTTATAAGGCAACTTGCCGGAAGTCCCTCCAAAGTCGAACAGTTTGATCGTAATTTGCAACACGTCAACACCAAAATAAACCACTCTGTATACCAGAGGCAACCGACAATCTATTCGACATTAGAGTGCAGACTCTAAGTTATATGGTATCTAATACTATAAATATTAGCGCTAGTTAACTATGCTTTACACAAGAGAACGTGATTAAAATTAAATTCAATAATTTCTTACAAGATTGTACAAATATAAATTTAATTGGTTGACTAATTACATTAAATAACAAGCTATGAATTTACACAAGACAGATATGAGGCTACAATGCCAATACACATCCAAAATTTGTTCAAGTTCTAAGTCCAAAAATTAAAAGGCTACGTAACGTCTCCAAAAATGACAAAGTAACCTCCAAACTGGGGTCACTGTTATTAATAAAACTACGTTAATTTAATAAATTCAAATTAGAAAGGCTCACATGCCACAAGAAGTTAATTTAAGAAATTACGATGACTTATTTGATTAGCTAGGCCGGAAAATTGAAATTTACTGTACGAAGTACTCGAAATTGTAATAAATTCTACCAAAACTGTTTGGCCAATAATTTCTACGTAATAGATAATATCAGGAAAATTTACACAGTCACAGTACCTTAAAGAAAATCACATCCACAGCTACCATACACGATACCTTCTACGGATCCACACGTTACAAGAAAACTGCTCACATATCTTCGGCTAACGACATCTCAGGAAAAATTAGCGTAGGAAGGCTACAGTATTCCATTAATCTGCACCTTAATTATGTCTTCACCGCAGGATACAGCAATAAATTCCCTTGGAACCGTAAAATTACCATGGGCACGTGGTTCTTAAAACTTAATCCAACAAAAGTGCTCAAATGAGGTCTATGCCATGCACTAACAGCTATATTTGAATATAGAAACAACACAAATTAAGATCGATTAGACACGTGGAAAATATACTTACAGCAGTTTAAACAATTCCCAAGCCACGACAAACAATATCCTCAACAAGTTTATAATAATAACGCCAAAATCACATTAATGCTTGAGAAACATCATTAAAATCCGCCTTGTACTAGCGATTGCACACGATATAATTCAAAAATCCATCATTTCTCAAGTAGTGTCTAAGGAACTTGCATCTGCTCTGTGATGTTTAATGCTTCTTCTACGGCAGTTAACGTTCAAAGAGAAAGGTTCTAACATGTCAAACACCGACCTTAAGCGTAACACGAACATTTCAACTAATGACAGAGCGACCTAACCTGATATTTTAAACATACGACATAAACGCAGATTCAAATGACAATAGAAAAATGGAAAATAATTATAATTAATTTGTTACATAACTCTAAGCCCAAAAAGAAACTCCAAAACTAAATTAGAAATAATTAAAACTGCCGAAACCACTAAATAAAACAAGTGCGTCATCTACCCGCCAGGAAAGGTATACATTACGCACATGAGTAATGCAAAACGCACACTGTAGGAGACTTACGAAATCCTTCACTAGGTGGCAGAAGGAGTTGCTAACATTAATTTAATCCAAAAAGCCAAGATAATTTATTTAATCAAACGATAAAATTAAAATTCTCAATTCAGAGATAAAATACAATATAATTGTAACACAATATAAAAATAATTACATCGATAAATATCACTATCAATGTACAATAAAAAGTTTACATTTATTTATTTACAGGATAAATATTTTTTTTTTGTTTAGCATCATGAATAAATAAATAAAAGAATTACATACATTACAACCGGCATCTGGTATAAATGATATATATATATATATTCAATTATGTATTTGTTTAGAGCATTAAGGTGTATAAAGATATTTGAATTTACAAATTACTAAATAAAAGGTGTATGATCATGTTACATAGACATTCCGTTTTCTTCTTTAAACAAAACTATTACCTCGTCCCTATTATAAGTAAGAGAAAGGCCACCAGTGAAGGAGAAGGAACCACATACATTGCCAGAACCCACAATAGTTATTAGGTACACGCTTCAATAATATAAATTAAATACAAAACCAATTATAAGCTTTTGGTGTAAAAAGAATAAATTTTAGAGCACAGCATATACAAATGACTATACCCACAAATATATGCGATCATAGCAATATGTACGTGTTGAGATACACAACATACATTTAGGTGTCATTACCAACAGCGAACGCACAGACACGTGTTTCGGCCTTTGATAAATAACTATGAATAGTATGTATAAATAGTATGTATGTATGTTGTGTATCTCAACACGTACATATGTGCATATACGTTTATGTATAAATGTATATACAGCATGTGTCAATTTTCATTAGCCATAGGCGATTAATTCATGCAATACGTGACAACATGGCACCCCTACTTTCCTCTCCAATGCGAGCGCGACCGATACAAGCTCAAGTTATAGCAGTAACTGTTGGAGCACTGACTTGGATGTTTGTAATGCGTTTAGAAATAATATTTACGCGTTGCAAGGATTTGTTTTTCTTTTTCTTTTCAGTAAATGCAGAGAATTATTAAGCTGCGTTCACGCTGCATGACACAAACAAAAGCGTAATTCTAATAAAATTAAAAATAAGGTAAATAAAAAAGGATTCTGAAAATAATAATAAACTACTAGATCCGGAGATCGCGGCGGTTTCCCGTTCCAGTAATAAGACGGGTTTTATTGCAGACTAGATCGCAACGTGTTCGCAGCTAAAGATTGAATGTCAAATCTGGTAGGGAGATCGGACAAAATCGATGTAATGTCGATTGTAGCCGGGATTGGTGACGGACGGTAGAGGTGACACACGTCGCCATGTATTATTTGTATACGTATAAATCGCACTTAAACATTGAATCCTATACCTAATGAAAATTGACACATACGGTATGTATACTTTTGATAGTTATTTATCCGTTAATGTACGTTACACATTCAAGTATTTCATATCCTATTTATTTGTGATATGGTGGTGCCACCTATTCGCCTTATATGCGGAGATACACATTTAGCATACAGGTTTTGTCTTATGCACAGTATGCAAAGATGAAACTGTCGAAACTGCCGAAACACGTGTCTGTGCGTTCGCTGTTGGTAATGACACCTAAATGTATGTTGTGTATCTCAACACGTACATATGTGCATATACGTTTATGTATAAATGTATATATGTATACTTTTGATAGTTATTTATCCATTAATGTACGTGACACATTCAAGTATTTCATATCCTATTTATTTGGTTGATTTTATATTTGGCTGAAATAGTGCAGACTTTAACAGAAAATGTGCGGGCAGCAATGCAGTTGTCATCAAAATAAGGATATGATGGTTCTCAGCAGTCTCGATTTAGACAAAAATCTGAAAGCGACTCTTATTCTGACGTAAACATATTTCTGACATTAATGGGGCCATTGCAATTAATTTTCGAAACAAATAATAAAATAATTTAGCGTAATCCGACTCCATCCTCTCCTCGATATTGCAGGCTAAAAAGAATACGATTTATTAAAGAAACCACTGATATTATAAACGAGGAAATTGAATATACTGCAAATAAAATCAAAGAGTTGAAGCCCACTCACGTTTCAGACGTTACTGTAAAACATCTTATGATATTTACAATAGTCGATGGAAAAGTAGTAATGCTACTACAGGAACTAAATCATCGTTGAAGTGCTACATCTGCGGTGCTTCCTCAATGCAGTTCAATGATCTTGATCGAGAAGCTGCTGATGATGAAAACGCATACAAATTCGGACTTTCTATTCTGCACGCTAGAAGAAGGTTTCTGGAATGTCTTTCACATCTCATCTGTCATATAGTTGTCTGTTAAAAGGTGGCAACAAAAACTAGACGCTGACGAGAAAGATCTTATAAGAGATAGAAAGAAAAAAATTCAAGAAGAATTAAAAAAAGAAATGTGTATCTTTGTTGACATACCTAAAAGCCGGATTTGGAACTACCAATGATGGTAATACTAGCCGACGATGATAAGGAAAAACTTTATGTAGAGAAATATTCATGGCAACCTATGACACCTATATTACATAAAGTTTTAATTCATGGTCCCGCAATTATTGAAAATGCGCATTTGCCAATTGGGCAGTTGTCGCAAGAAGCAGCTGAAGCACGCAATAAGCACTTCCATGAATATCGATTGAATTACGCGAGTACCGCGCGGTCATTACATTTTAAACAAAAAAATGGCATACACCTTATCACATTAAATAACGTTTAGACGGCGTTTACGGTGATTCATCTCCTTCGTATTCAACTGTAAAAAAGTGGCCAAAATGTTTCCGTTTGGGACAAGAATCCCTGGAAGATGCTGATTGGTCGGGTCGGCCAATTGAAGTGATAACGCCTCAACAAATTTCAATTACAGAACATTTAGTGCTAGAAGATCACCGTTTGAAAGTGAAGGAATTAGCAGTGACAACAAACATTTCCGAAACAAGTGTTCGCCGAATTCTCCATGACCATATTTCGGTATGAATAAAATTAGTGCTAGATGGGTTCTGCTCTCCAACGTGAACGTCGATTCGAATGTGCGCAGTCGTTTTTAAACAAGTGTGGAGACGACCCAAAACCGATTTTGGATTCCATTGTCACAGGGGATGAAATAATGGTCCTGTTTTACGATTTTCTATTGCAAATGGAGTCGATAGAATGGTGGCGACCTGATAAACGTCGTCCCAGAAAGGCGAAAGTCGTTCAATCAACGAAAATTGTGATGGCCACAATATTCTGGGATTGTGAGGGTATTTTGCTAATTGACTTTACAGAGCGCAATACAAGTGTGAACGGTATACATTATTCGTCTTTATTGAATAAATTAAGGGACAGTATTCGTGCAAAATGTCGTGGAAAATTGACAAAAGGTGTGCGATTATTGCATGACAATGCTCCCGTCCATATACTGCCGCCATTTCACAAGCTGCCACACTGAGAGAAATAAAATGTTCAGTCAACCAATTTCTAGTTGACTCAATAGTTTTCGGTGTTGAGTCAACTAGAAATTGGTTGACTGAACATTTATTTTTCTCAGTGCATCCGCGAATGCGGCTTTCAAGAATTGGAACATACACCGTATAATCCGGATATGGCTCCTTGTGATTTTTTTTGTTTTCTAATTTAAAAAAAGACCTACGTAGTTTTAAGGAAAACAGTGAGTTGCAAACAGCTGTTATAGAACATTTTGACGGAAAAACTTCAGATTATTTTTACAAAGGCATTGAATTATTAATTAACCGTTGTAATAATTGTATAGAAGTTAGGGGAGATTACATTGAAAAATAAAAATTCTTATATTGTTCTAAGTTTCTTTTTTGTATATCAGGCCGAGAATTTATGGCGTCTACCTCGTACATACGTAGAACTTTTGCAACGACATGGAATGCTGTGTTTGAGTTATCGTCTTGGGCGTAATGGAGCCCATTTTCTTTGGAATTTATTCAATGGTTTTCTCGACACTTCGGTGCTGTTTCAATAAAAAAAATTCTGTAAAATTCTGCATGGTGTCCTACAAACACAAGATTCCTTGTATAACTATTTTGTATTGGACAAAGTAAATTATATAACTATTTGATTAATTTACTATGTCTCTACTCGAATCACACAAACTTATAAAATTCAGTAACAATTCTCAAATGTTCGTCAATCGATGCTCAATCTACTGCTATAAATTAGTTTTATAATAAATTCAGAAAACTCATAAAGTTTTTAAAAGACCTCTTTTATTCAAGTTCTTGTTATTTTGTTGTTTATATTGACAATTAAAGCAAGAATGTGCTTTTTACAGATGTTAAGTAAACGTATTAAAATTATATTAGGGAAATGCATATTTAAGAATTTGTATTTAAAAAGAAATGTCATTTTAGACGTATAGACAACCACAACATACTACGAAAATATATTGAAAGAGGAATCTAGTGGGGAGTGATACACCGCAAATTAATATACCTTGCGGACAAGTGAGTCTCTTTTATCTACGTATCTGGTGTCATTCGTTTATGTGAGTTGTTCGTGATCTGTTATATTGAGTAAAATTATGGATATGGTCTATACAATCTTTCGAGATACTTTTGAAAATCGGTCTATTCCTTGTTTGAATGCCATTCATGACACCAAAATTAATTTCGAAAAATTCGGTTGCGTTTCGCCATCGCTTCATAAGAAACCTCAAAACAATGATAACCAGGATCGCATTGTAATGATATGTGTTAGCGTGGAAAACATTTATATTAGGACAACATCACAAATAGGAGAAGAACTGTCTGTATCACGTGAAACTGTGAAAAGAGTTTTAAGAGGGACGTTTACCAACAAATAGAAACTTATGCAACTTATATTACTCGTGGGACGGATAGAAGCAAGGGGGTGTGAGTAGGTGGAGCTAAACGATATGCGGTTTCGATCACAGCGCTTCGGTTTTATTCACAGACTGTCATAGATAAAGGAATACTATAGAAGGAAACATAATGTATAAAGAATGAGTACTTACGGAACTTCTTTGTTTGGTTGATTTTTCATAATAAGCCAATTTTCGCTTGCCCATAACTTATATTATTATACACTCGAATATTATAGGTATATATGACATTTCTTTTTAATTACAAACTGTCACTCTGATTTAAGTCTGGAATAGCCGACCGATTCCGATAGATTTGTGTCTTTGCTAGGACCGGTAGAAATACCGTAAAGTGGGGATAGACGACACAATAGCTTCGGAAAACACTAGTGTGAAATGTGTGTGACAATGTTTTCTATTTAATATTTTTTATCTTCAAAAGTAATTACATAAAGTTTTTTTTTATTATCGTTCGTCAAATGTGCAGCTGGCGCATAGAGGTTGTTTTTTTCTTTTGTGTACCAGCCTTAGTTAGTAGACGTTAATCAAATTCATGCATTTTTGTGGTTATTTCTAAACCACATAACTTCTTCAAGAAAATAAATTAGTACAAAAACTGGCCTTGACATTATAAATTTATGCCTTTTGCATCACTAACCCAAATTTGAGATTCTAAAATTACAAAATAAATTTAAAAAACGCAAAAGGCGATAGTTTTCGATAGGATAGGTAAAGGCTCCCCTTAAGGAAAAAGAAATGTCACTGTTATCATGTTCAAAAGATAAATGAAATTCTTCCACGGAACAATTATGATCGCATTCAGTTTTGTTTAGACACAGTTGAAAAATGTGCACTGTATGAAGATTTTATTTCGACATCCTCTTTACGGATGAATCTAGGCTTTTCTTATATGGGCGGCATAAACCTGTGATAGTACGATATTGGTCCAGAACAAAAACAATAAACACATTGCGTATACTGTTCACACACAATACCCACAAAAGGTAAATATATGGGTTGGAATATTAGGGAATAATATCGCCCATTTTATATTGATGGCATTTTGAACGCACAAAAATACTTAGATTTACTGCAACACAGTATTATTCCTGTTATACGTGGAATACCTAACATTGTATTGGAAGACATTTGGTATCAACACGACGGATGTTCTGCCCATAGAAGCAGGATTGCGCAGCAATATCTAAGGAATACGTTTGAGAACCAAATTATTTGGAAACGGGACACACTCCATTGGCCTGCCAGATCTCCTGATCTTGCACCAAATGACTTGTGGGGTCACTTATAGTCACAAATATACGGCTTCGAAGAACAACTTGCAAATAAGTTAGAAGAATTGCGTATAGAAGTAGGAGGACGATTTGAACATTTAATTCCGAATAAGCAACCGAGAAATTTTGTTTATAAATTATTATTTTTTAATTTCTATTTATAAGTATTTATTGTTTTATTAATTCTTAACCAGTTCCTGCAGAATCAATCATTTTTCAATAAAATGTTACAAAATAAGTAATTCGGTGTCACTTATATTTATTATGACATTTCAATTTGAATTTTTAGTCATTTATTAACTATGACAACCTGACACCTTACGATTAGTAATACTACATCGTGTGCAGTACAACTGAGTTTGTCCCACTCTTCTCCTCCTACTGCTGAGAGCCAGTTACATCACTGTGCATTTTTGTAGATAACTGTATTACTGTATATTATGCTGATGTTTGTCGCGTAATCTCATCTAATATAATTGTCTGTGGTCAAGAAAATTAAATTTAGCCCGTCTTTATATTTCAAAAACGAATAATAAGAATAATTTTCAATTTAAAATATGTCAAATTCTGGACAAACGTATTAGTTGCAAGAAGTCCTAACTTTGTTTTTAATATACTTGTTTACTCTTTTAACCTGCATTTTTAATAAGAAACCTAAATTCTGAGCCATTTAAATGTTCACGATTATAATACCAGAAACAATGTAAACATAATGCAAAATAAACTCATTCGTCCTGTATAAAAATCACCAATAATTGCAGGTGCTAATAGTTATATGGTTTTTCACTAGAATTAGAAACGTAGTGCCTATTTGTTTACGCGTTTAACCCTGGTTTCATGGTCAGGCACCAGTTACAGTTTGACAAAAATAATAATCAATGAGGTATAGCGAAAAACGGATAAGTAATAAATGAACAAACACAGGCAAAATGTGACAAAAATAAATTCATACAATTCAGATAGCAAGATAAAAACGAAATTGGAAAAACTAAGGTATGATTTCCTTTTAAAATAGTTATACTATTTATTTTATCATTTCTCGAAACACACAAACTTCTAAAATTTAATAACTACTCCCAAATGTTTGTCAATAGATTAATAGTCTATTGCTATAATGAAATATCAAATTAAATCGAAAAGCCCAATAAAAATAATGATTTAAAAGTAGGACCTTTATTAAAATCCTGGATATTTTGTTGTTTATATTGGACCGAACATCTATTTTACAGATACGTTAGGTATACATATATAAATTGTATTAAAAAGCAGCATACATATTTAAAAATGCAGTATATGAAAAATACATTTATTCACTAATGAATATTTCGTTACAAGTTTAGTATCTTCATCAGAAGAATGCTAAAAAGAGTATTTCGTAAATCAAACCATTTTTTTTTATTAAGTAATAAAGCATAGAATTCAGGATAAAATTAATAAACAGTATTTCCTCAAAATAACATTTATTTAATAGGTTTATCATGAATAGTATAGGATTATTAAATTACATCTTATGTTAGGTCCAATCCGTTGGAGAGTATACCAATTGCTTGCCTACAAGTTGCGGATGCATTTACTCTGTGATAAAACGACGACACCGAGAGTTTCTATGAGTTAGTACGAGAAAACAATATACAAACTGTTCTTTTGGTCGAGTGTAGTGGGGAATTCTAGTACATTTTCACTGAGGCTAGACTGACTCGCGTTTAATCAGTGCAACAAGGATAGCAGCTGTACTTGCGCATTTCATTTGAATTTTGTTAACGGTCGATGTCTATTCGACTAGCACATTTTTAAATTGCGTTTCATTCATATAATTTAGAACAATTACGCGCCAAAATTATTGAATTTTCGAATCATGTTACCCCGGAAATGTTAACAAATGTCCGTCGAAATTTTTATAATCGGCTGGGTTACTGCTCAGCTCAAGAGCTCAATTTATTGTTTACTTTCAGAATTTTAGTTTGTTTCCTTTTCTATTTTATAATACTACGGAAGTATTTACTTTTTATATTATTATTATTATTTGCTATTGTTACGTTTTCGTTTTTTTATATCAGCTATATTTCTTATCTTTGATATTTTAAGAAAAAAATTATTATTTTTAAGTTTTTAGAATTGATGATCATTTCTTTTATTTACTCATACAATTTGGGAAGCTGTGATGAAATCCGTTACTAAAATTATTTAGTGCGATTGTCTGATGCTTCAACAAGTCTCTACTTATAAATTATCTAGGTAGTGCTTTTTATTGTTTAATATTATTTCCATCTTGTCTAAAGCAATACAGTAAATGACTTTATTCGTGGTTAAAGAATTTGTTATAAACAGTAACAGTAGGAATTTTCACGGGCTAACGTAGTAACGATTTCTGCGGTGTCGAGTTTAACGTAGCTCTATGTTAATAACAGAGGCTACCCCCTTATTCTCCCACTTATAGTCGACCAACTTGTCTAGTATATTCATCCGCAGGTAGATCGCGTGCACACTGTATATCTAACGTTCTTGTTCTTCTTCAGTTTGCAATAAATTTTAATTTAAGTTTATATTTTCTCGAAAAGTATTATGAATGCATTATTTGAGGTAAATAGAGGGCTTAGAAGCAACTTTCAAATAGATTACCTGGAATGATTTTTCATTTTTTGAGAAATTCCAATTGGTTTTTAAATATAATCAATAATTCTTTGAGCCTAAATTGCATACTTATTACATTGAATAAATATATAATAATGAGATTTTATCAAGAACATACGTGCTGTTGTGGTATATTTAACGAAAGCGTGTGATACGCTTGCGTATTTCTTGATAATAATATCGCAAAAATAGTCAATGGCAACTGTTTTAAGTGAGCTACTGGGAACTCTAGTCTGGTTTCTCTCTTTCAGTGACGTCGACGTCGCCGTCCAATTGCATGTTGGGCATTCTATCGATTACCATTAAAAATGGCAGAGGTTTGATAACATATGGAGGAAACTTGCCGAAAGTATACAATATGAGACAAGGTCTATTTGCCATCATATTTATATCATGTAGTGTCAGTGTGTTCAGTGAATTGGAAGTTTATCCGGGTAAGTTTTCTTCAGTTTTAGCTTCCTTTTCGCTTCTGTTTTAGTATATTAATGTATCAAACCGCCAGTTTTAGCTTAGAATTAACTAAAGGAAAGTTATTTTGTTGTAGTTCATGAGTAATATAAGTAGCAATAATGACTGTCATCTTATCAAGATAATGTGTATTATTCACTTATTGAATTTACTTAATTCCGAAATAAATAAAGCATTTAATGTCATTGACATATGTACATAACAAAAAGATCTTTTAGTCAAGCTGTTTATCAGATTTATGCTGAGCATTGCATTTCTCATATATGAAGTAGTTAATTTTAGTTAAATTTCTACATTATTTACCTATCCTATATAGTATATATGTAAAAGTTCTTATTTTTTCATGTCTTCGTTTTATTGTCTTACTACATGATCAACGTTAACATTTATATCACGTATGTTCATATATATACATAACAACTGTTAAATATCCATTTCTTTCTGCTTAGTGAACCATTTGGTAGTAAGCAGTATAAAGTTTCATTACCATTTAGAGCATTTTAAGCATTGAACAAGCTGAGTGAAATTGAACCTCAATATACGAAGTGTAAATTATTGTCATTACTATTTCTGATGAAACCTCCCATGTATCGGCTACAAACGTAGGATACATATTTTTATTTTCAAAAAAATTAAATACTTAAAGGCATTATAAATAAATGTGCTTAAAATATTCTACTAGAATGCTTTTCACTGTAACTTTTATCATTGTAACTACCAATCATACGAAATAATTTATTACACAAAACAAAACTGTATAGTATTGTTCTATATACGCTATGGTGTACAGACAACGCGGCTTTTACTAATAAGTGCTACTGATGATGACAACATAGTTGTCGAAACACGTATCTAGCTTTCACTGCTTTAGTGTGTTAAACGTGTTTATATTAATGTTTTTGTTTAGTATCAAGCCACAGACTCCATTTAAGGTTTGTCTATATAATTCGTCATTATTTCAATAGATCTACCTCTTAAAACAGTCCTCAAAATCGTGGTGTTAGAGCTTTTGAAATTTCTACAGTAACTGCATTACATCAGGAGAATATTGTGCTAGGCAAATTTCTTCGATGCCTGAGAGCGCATTAAATTTACGGCTTCTTTCAGCAATGTGAGCATTATCGTAGTGTAAAAAGTAGCAAAGCAGTTTCTTTTTTTTCCCGGTTTTTCAGTAAATTTTCGAAAACATTTAGTAGTTACTATCTGAACAGTACCCAGGGGAATAGTACAATAGCTATAATTTTTGCTTTGGTAAAGTAAATGGATATCATTACTTTTGTTATTGACTTTTGCCGTCTTGCTTTAATGGGCGAATTTTCAGGATATATGAGAGTGTAGTTTGGGCTACATACCATGGACTGCTGTTTGGTTTCCGGGCCGTATTTATTAAATCGGGCATCATCACCTGTTACGGTTTTATTAAAGTTTGTTAAGGAAATATTGGGCAGACCGAACTCGTGTCTATTTCCGATCGTCTTTCAAAATTTGTGAAACCCATCGAACTTCTTCCTGTATAGATCGTTTTGCAATATTTGCGACGCAGCCATGGCAGTCAATCCCTGTTAATCAGCTATAATTTCTTGTGTAAATCGTGGATCCAATTTTAACCTTTACCAGGAATATATTTTTCTCATCCGTTGAAGATTTTCGTCAGCCTTCCCGAGGTTCTTCCTCCACAGATAAATGTCCAGTCTGGAATGCGGTCGCTTCATATGTATTGTAGAATTCATGTAAAATTTGCATTGACTTAGGTTGACGCCAAAAGGTAGAAGTGGTAGAATTTCTACAGATCTTACATCAATAATGGTACGTTTTCGCATCTCCATACTAACCGATCTCTCTGAAATTTAAATATCGCAAAATTATCACGAAACGTCTACTATATTCGGATTTTCCAAAAATAATGTAATAATATACTGCTACTAAGCGAAAACTTGTTGGTGGCATTTCGTTCATATGTAGGTATAACTCTGATTACATTTTATGCGAACGTATAACCCAAATACAATTTTAACTGAACCAATCACATACAATATATATTCGTCTTCAGTAGCCTCTCACGAATACATATTTTTACCTCATCCACAAATTAAAGTGATAAAATATAAGCTGGAAAAGAGTAAACATCCTAGAAATTAATATACCTATAAAATCTACTTCGACCATATTTATTAATTATCTGGAACCACATATTTACCACCCTCTCTCTCTCTCTCTCTCAATTTTTGCAATTTGAGCTTTACACGAAAAATACCACATTTTTTCAAGAAATTAATAAGGTTTGGTCATTTCACAATTCTAAGAATTGATTTGCTTATTATTTATTTCTAACCCATTGTAGAAATGGCAGCACATACGGGGGGACCTTTGATGATGATATAAAAAATAGCAGCAAACTCGAGTACAGAAGAAAATGTATAAAATTATCAAAGTAAAACAACAAAATTTATGTAATATCTTCTCCAAAAACCATTGTTTTCTATTGTTGTCCGTAATCTTCGGTCAATAGAAATTACAAGGCAATTTTTCTGTCCCTATAACTCTCCTAAACTCTTCTATTATAGAAATAATTGTTCTGTTATTCTTGAGCAATTTTCTTCCTCCTACGTCATAGTTCAGAAGTTATTAAAGGAAATTGAAGTGTTGACAGAACATCAGGAGAGTGAGGTTATTTTTATTTTAAGATAAGACGTACAGTGCCTGACAGAATTAATGTCTCCCCCATTAAACACGTAAGTATCAAAACTACCTACCTTCTTTCTGCCGGGCAACGTCTTTTTCAGGTATACGAAAAAGGGGTATAATATGGACATTGTAATCTTTGAATGTAAATAAAATAAATGTAAACAAGTTCCAATACCTGCAAGATAAATATATGAGGACTATCAGTATTCTTATTTTAACGTTTTAAATATTATGGACATAATTTTAAATTTTGTTTAAAAAACCTTTTATTCAAGTAAAATTAAAGTTGTATCAAACACCATAAATATTCGTAGATGTTAAAGATGTTTTAATGTATGCAACGAATACATACACTATAATACTAGTCTATATTAGTCTATAATAATTGATATAACTGAAAAGATAAAACGTTTTACTTGTAATGGGACAATGTATTTTTTATAGGTATAATAACCATTGATATTTTCTGTTTCTGTGATTCACCGTTTTTTGTAAATAAAATGCTTAGATTTCTAATTTCTAATAAGGGAATGAATGGAAAGTATAACATAGGAAACATAGGCTTTGGAAAATTATCAAATAAACAGACGGAGAGGTTATTGCTTCCACACTTCAGTTGTGGTCTTGATTTTGTTAATATATAAGTCCTTATAGAAAATAGACAATAATGCCTCGACGACAGCACCAAAAAGACTCTACCTTGGAAATAAGAGAAAAGATCGGAGAAACAAAACTGTTGTCAAAGTCTATTTACAATAGCGAGCAAATATTTCATTTCGATTCGTAATAACGGTTTGAATCAATTTTTCTTAGGTTATTTTGTTATATTAACGCATTTTTTTCTTTTCATTTATCCTGTTCCTGTGTCAATGGAATCTTTGCTATGGATAGTTATTTTTTGTCAAACGTTTGCTATGAAAGGGAAAAATACTTCTTAACATATATACAGGGCGAGTCATTAATAGGCGCTTCTTTGATTGCTCTTTTGTTTTTTAAATAGAGGAAAAACAATTAGTGGAAGATTCGTGGTTGCTTGTTGCACATATTATAAAAATACTTTAAGCCCTGACGCGCTTCCGATTTGATCGGAAATGCACGGAACTTAATTTATTTAAATGACTCGCCCTATATATTTTTGAATTTTCTAGTACTGCTTTAAATTGTCTAATCAACTGTTTATTTCTTTTTCAAAATTGAGCCAATAGTTTTTGAGTTATTATTTTTTTTTAATATTTGACCAAAACACGTGTTCAGAAAAAAATCATTTTCACATTGTTTTTAAAAGTAAAAACATTAACTTTGGTGATGCTCGTAGCCAAGAAAATTATGCATCATTTGGTATAAGCTGCACTCGACAATACCTCATAAAACTTTGTTTTTTCAAAGCCTACTTCTCGAAATTTTCACATACCAAAAACATTTTTTTTTAAATGGAACACCCCGTAGTTTATTGAGGCATTTTCTTCCTTTTTGTATTCTCTTTCATTTTTGTTAACAATATCCTATACCTATCTTTTGTAATTTCTGAGATACTCACTACAGGAGCAATTAGCTGTCAATTAAGGAACTACGAGCGCTGTTGTTCAATGCACCCAAATATTCGTTCAACCAATTGAAGGCAGGAATGGGGCCCGACTTCCTTAGTCAACTGTTAAACAAAGTATACGTTAAATCTAACTATCCCAAAGGTAATAATTTTACAGAATGAAGAGCATCGCATTTCAATTTTTTAATTCCGGCAATGTCCAGTTGCAGTACTTCATTCTTTTCACTGTTGGTTAACAACGAAATAAAATAAAGGTTATGTTTACTGACATATTTGAAGATGCCGCCCACTAAAAGGTGCATGAAACAATGATGCTATCTTCAATTTAATTTGCCTAATTGCTCTTATTCTTTCATTGTCGAAGCTCTTCATATGAGTTGGTTGTAGTTTTGCAAAATTATAAATTGATGTCCTAAAACTTTGAAAATCAGCAACAAAATAACGCAATTTAAATAACCTAAAACTATTGAGCAACGTAACAACAATTAAAAGAAAGAAGAACAAATTTCATTAAAGAATAAATTCTACACAACCACAACTTGTGCAATGCACGTGAGTATTCTGTTTTCCAAAGAAGTACTAACCTTGTGTAAAACGTTTCGACATATTCTTGTAAACGCTTTTCTGATTTTAATGTTCATGTATTCAAAAAGTTTTGAAGATCCGTCCGTAGAAAACAAACATACTCTTCTCCATTAACATTTTCATCAAAGAAATAAATAAAGGAACTGTTACAACTAGAATGTTCGTCAAGGACGATCATTTGAGCTTTACACAAAAATGGAATACATTGCAGAAAACCTGCAAGAAAAGTTGACATTTCAGAACAACATGTTGCTGTTCGCCTAAATTTCACCAATGGAAATACTAAAAAATTGAGAAAATGTTTTTTTCATGGAAAAAAAGCTGTTTACTACTTCTGAAAATTCAATAAAAGTGCTTTGGCGGCCAAACAATACTAGGTATGATGGGTAACATGTCCAAGGTACAAGAAGAAATGGCAGAATAAGTTGCGGTTTTTGGGGATGGATGTGCGCAGGTAGTCCTAGAGAAATTGTTCAAATTCCGGGACGATTAACTGGTGAAGATTACAGAGATATTCTCGAAAGCATAAATGATATTCCTGGCCAGTGTGCGTATATTATTTCCAGATGATCCAATTTAGCTCGTTCACTATAACTCGCCTGTTCATACATCGAGAACAGTACGCAATTGGATAGAAAATAATTCCGAAGTAATATCAATTCCGTGGCTTCTTAAATCACCTGATCTCAACGTTATAGAAAATCTGTGTACGCTAATGGTTCGTAAATGGCCCGAAAGAATAACAGATAATATTCGCACTGTAGAACATTTAAGCCTAAATGTATATAACGTGTGGTAGTTACGTGGTGGTCAATATTGTGAACAACTTTTACATTCATTGCCCGTCAGACTAAGCGATTGTATAACTGCTAATGGTTACTACATAAAATATTAGTTTTCTTATTCTCTTCATAGTTTCCAGACTAGGACCACATCGTGATAGCTTACTCTACCGACGTTTCGTCATCAATCGTATGGGACATATTCAAAGTCATCTTTTGTTACTGCTGTTGCTGCTACACAGTGACTGGTCTATATAAACCATCCCAAAACAGAAAGTTTCCAGTCACTGTGAAGCAGCAGCAGCAGCAACAATAAAAGACCCTGAAAAAGTCCCGTAGATTGGTGACGAAACGACAATAGACGAAACCATACAGTCAGGAAACTAAGAAAAGACCGCGGAGCCAGGTTTATTTTGTTTTATTATTTATTTTTAGAACATTTTTTGTAGTGTTTACTTAATCATTTTCGGAATTTATTTCTTTCATTCTTAAAAAAATTAATTGAAGAGGGACGCACTTGTTGAAACTCTATGAAAATAATAATAAAAATAAAACACCGATTTTAAAATTTTAATTATATAAGTAAACCCATACAACGTTGTTTCGAATTTACATTAATGCGAGAAATTATATACAGTGTGGAAATAAAGTAACGGATAGAGCCATTAACTTCGTTAATATTCATTTTTTGAAAAAAAATCTCGAAGGGGTATAGCGATATAAAGGAAATATTTTTATCGCATTTTTAGTTTCTTACTTCATTTGTTTTTCATGTTATGACGTCACCGACTTTTTTTTTAAATAACAGCCTATATTTTTTTTATTGATTTCGATAGTACTTTCAATTCTCTATCCACCGGTATAAAAAAATTTAATGTTATATTTAAGAAAATTGAGAAAAGGAGTCTTGAAGTTCAAATATTAAAAATTCAAACGAATTTAGTCACGTAAATTTGATGAAAAAGTTGACGGAAAATTGGTTTTTATTATAAAAATGGCTTTTATTGTATATAATATAAAAATATTGAAAAATTGAACTGTAAATTTTCTATCTACTCCATTCAAAGTTAATATTCACATTAAAACTAAATTCATTAACAAGGAAAAAAAAATCTAACGATAACATCACACAAAAATATGCACAGAAATAACACTTTTTAAATTACATTTCCATTAAGTGTTCAAAATGACGACCCTGAACCATCCGACAATACTCAAGACGATTATAAAACTCATTTCTCACATTCTGAATAGTTTGAGCTGATATTAATTCAATTTCGTGTCGAATTCTGGGCTAAAATTAAGTTATTCTAATTTAGAAAAGTGAAATAACACTTACTTTAATATGTTACTGACAAATTATTATATTCTGACAGCTGCAACTAATGTTTTTTTGTTTTAGGCATCGGTAACTAAATTTACTTTGCCAATATAATGAATTTTTAATATTTGAACTTCAAGACTCCTTTTCTCAATTTTTTTAAAATATAACATTATAAAAATTTTATACCGTTGGATAGAGAATTGAAAGTACTATCGAAATAAATTTAAAAAAATTTAGGTTGTAATTTAAAAAAAAAGTGAGGTGTGGCCACCACACGACTTTCTTATACGTATGAGAATGTTACTTCCGGTCCGAATTTTGAAATTTCATTTATACAAAACATATTCCATATCCAACTCTAAATACTTTTGTACTCTTCATAAATATATATAGAATGCATAATTTACGACATATTTCCAAAAAATCGTTATTCTGTAAGAGTAAAAGTATTACTTCCGGTCCGAATTTTGAAATTTTTTTTATACAAAAGATATTTAAAAGTACGTTCTAAATACTTTTATACTCGTAATGTACCTGCCTAGAAAGCATGATATTCACAAAAAACTGATTTTCGGTAGGAATTTCGAAAAACTTTATTAACACAATTTTTCTCAAATGTAATTTTGAGTATATTTGAATTCTTTATAAATTTGTTTAAACTTAGTAATTAACGAAATATTCGCAAATTTCGATTTTTTCACTGAAGTAAACTACTACTTCCAGTCTGCCGATTTTGCTCAAAATCTAATCAGTTCTCAAGAGGGAGATTATATTCGTAAATACAAAATTTGGAATTGATATATGTAGCGGTTTGACCGAGAGAAAGAGAGAGATGAAGAGAGAGAGAGAGAGAGAGAGACTTTTTTAAAAACCACTTTTTCGGTATCAGGGGACATCAAAACGTGGACATCTGCAAAAATCTCGAGGTCGAAAATTTTCATCATCACAATAATTCCTTATACTACGTATAAGAAAGTAAAAGTCGGTGACGTCTTAACATGAAAAACAAATGAAGTAGGAAACTGAAAATGCCATGAAAATATTCCCTTTAGTTAAAATCGCTATATCCCTTCCAGATTTTTCTCAAAAAATTAATATTAACGAAGTTAATGCCTTTATCCGTTACTTTATTTCCACGCTGTATGTACTAAACAAACATATTACAAATTTAAGGACAAAAGTGGGGAGTGACATAGGTTGGTTTGATCATTTAACGCTAACCCTGATTTTGAAATTCTAAAAATTTCTAATGATTCTAGGAGAACAAGTTTTTTACTTTTGTCTTGGATATGAAATATTTTAAAATTATTGTTAAAAGTATGTTTACATTCTAAACAATGGTTCGCAAATGTAGAATCAGCTTTTTTATCCCAGTAACTTCTATTATGTTCGGACACTCTCTGGGCAAAAGATCTTCCAGTTTGATTTTTTGTCTGTTTTGTCCCTATTGTTACTTTCTTATACGTAATATAAGGAAGTCTTGTGATGACGAAAATTTTCGACCTCGAGATTTTTGCAGATGTCCACGTTTTGAAGTCTCCTGATACCGAAAAAGTGGTTTTTAAAAAATGTCTGTCTGTCTGCCTGTGTGATTGTGTGTGACCACGATAGCGGTCAAACGGCTGTAGATATCAATTCCAAATTTTGTATTTACGTGTCTAATCTTCCTCTTGAGATCTAATTAGTTTTTCAGTAAAATCGGTAGACCGGAAGTAGCAGTTTACCTCAATAAAAAAATTAAATTTTGCCAATATTTCGTCAACTACTAAGTTTAAACAAATTTATAAAGAATTTATATGTACCTAAAATCAAAATTGAGAACAATTTTATTTAAAGTTTTTCGAAATTCGGAAGTAGGTTTTTTACTCCTATCGAAAATCAGTTTTTTCCGAATATTTCGTAAGTCATGCTTTTTAGACAGATACGTTACGAGTAAAAAAGTATTTAGAATATAATTTTCAATATCTTTTGTATAAAAAAAATTTCAAAATTTAGACTGGAAGTACCACTTTTACTCTTATGGAATAGCGATTTTTTGTGAATATGTCGTAAATTATGCATTCTGTATATATTTATCAAGAGTACAAAAGTATTTAGTGCTAGATTTGCAATATTTTTTGTATATATGAAATTTCAAAATTCGGACCGGAAGTACTCTTTTACTCTTAGGAACTAGCACTTATTTTCGAAGATCTTGCAAAGTATGCATTCTATAGCGATTTATTGAGAGAATAGAAGTACTTAGAATAGGATTTTGAATAATTTTTGTGTAAAAAAATTCTTAAAATTGTATAGTTTGAAACGCTCATACGTATAAGAAAGTCGTATGGTGGCCACACCTCATTTTCTTTTACTTTCTTATACGATGTATAATTTCTCGCACTATTGTAAATTCTTGATTATTCATCCACCTGTTGAAGTGGCTATGCGACGAAACCACGTTGTAGTGGTTTACTATAATTAAAATTTTGAAACTTTAAAATCAGTGTTTTATTTTTATTATTATTTCTTTCATTCTTGTATTTTAGAATATATTATTTATTGGTTGTATTTCTTTAGTTCATTATTATTAGAATCATTAGATAATTTTATTGTAATATTTGAGTTTTTATCCCACATACTTGCTTAATTTGACACTTATATGTATTCACTGTATATATGAAAAACGTTTCTATAATTTTATATCTTTTTCATAAGTTGGAACGAACAAAACAGTGACAATTTGTTACATTAAACATATTTTAATTTTAAAAACCATTTTCTTTTTAGAACCATTTGTCAGATTTGGTTTCAGTTACTAATTAACAAGAATGATGATTATTATAGCTATAATAAATAAAACAACTATAATATTTAAAACGTTAAAATAAGAATAATTAAAGTTGATTATGTGTTTATTATCTATTGATATCAACCTACATATCCACTGCTCCTGTAAAATTCTAAAATACTCCTTCATATACTTATATTGCAGATATTGAAACTTGTTTACCTTTATTTATCATATTTATATTCAAAGATTACAAGGCGTATATTATAACCCTTTTTCGCATACCTGAAAAAGACCGATACGTTTGTCAGGCGAAAAGAAGGAAGGTAGTTTTGATATTTACGTGTTTAATGGGGGAGACATTAATTCTGTCAGGCACTGTACATATATTCCCACATTAGTACGTACACATAAGTTCTTTCTGGTACTGCGACATTTTTCTGTAGTAAACATTGACTTTTCTTATATTGTCATGGGAAATATCTTGTTAATGTGCGCGATGTGATCTTTTGCTGTATATATTTATGACCACCGAAGTAAATCTGTCATAAATTACGTTTCGCATTTTTCTTGCAAACGATAGTAACTACGTGCTATGTTATATCGCACATCTAATTCAGTAGTGTCGTAAGTGCAAAAACCTAAAGCGTTGGGAAAATCATTAAAAAGCTTTTCGCTAGACATAATCACGTTTCTAAAAATTCAATATCAACAATAACCGCCTTACGAAATTGAATGTATTTTCCAAATGTGGTAGTTATCGACAGGTTTAATCAAAATTTAAAAAATAATTATAATTCAAATTTTCGTGACGCTTATGGCTATATGGCAGTAAGTATGTAATTACGAAGTATGGCGATATTTCATTATAACACTATCCTTCTTATAGATGTTTTACTCAAAATTGAGCGGAGTTAACTTTTTACTGAAAGACATTTATTATTTTATTTAACCAGGCCTTATTAAACTGGTGGCAAACAAATTTTATTAGATTTTGTCCACATAGCTCTAAAAGGTGTTTTTTGTATTGTTGGAAATCGACAGTGGATTGGTGTTTGCCTTTTTTAATTAGCTTTCTCAGAAACTGGGCGAATTCTCGTGCTCCCTAATGTTAACTTCTTCTAAGTCAGCGGTATCGATATGTGCTTTAAGTTTCTTACAACTTTAATCTTGTTTTGCCCTATCACTAGGGATCGACAGTCAACGGTACATTTAATCGGGAAACAGGAGTATATTGCTCTGTAATATTGCTTCTGGGGAAGTTGTATTTACTATTAAGTACTTGGTAAGTATAGAGATACAATTACTTACCAAGTAAGAGTAAATACATCTTCTCCAATAGCAATGTTTTAGGGTAATGTTATTTCGTTGGAGATTCTGTTAGCAGTGACTTCATGCCAACAGTAAGATTGGCCTATTTTTTGAACTACCTCAAATTCATAAAATAAAAGTATGTACTTCAGGTGGCAGTTCTAGTAAAACGATATATCATCTATGGTGCTAGAACGACTGCCAGTACGTCAAAGCAAGCTTTATTTCAGGATGATGTGTTGCTTTTCCTGTGTCTAGTGCTTTTGCTTCTATTCTTTTATGTTTACTATGGACGTGTTGGTTATACGATTCTTTAAAAGCAGGTTTCTTTCCGTCGACACATCCTCGACCATCAGATTTTTTCCACGTAGGTCTAACAAACTTTTCTGCTACATCTAAAGTATTCATGAAAAACGTATTGCATACTCTAATTTGCACTTGAACTAATGTAAGACAGTATGGCTATGTTTTAGTCACGAGTATTATCTTCATTTATTTTTTTCTTTTCTCTTTCATTGTTATGGTCTGCGAATTTTTTTTCTAGTAGCCTTTTGTCAGTTAATTATTCTGTTGTATCAGGTGTATTTTCTTCTTCAGTACCATTTCCACCACTGTTTCATCAGAATTATTTATGTTTTCTTCCTCAATTTCGCTTCTGCCTTCACTTTTAGTATCGGTATTAGGTAAATAATAATAAGTAATAATTTTGTCTATTACTGAGTCATTTAAACAAAAAGTGTCATCTATTATTTTCTACAAAATTAATAATAACTAAATTGAGAATTTACCATCAAGCGTCGTCTATGTGACGACTTCTTAAGCGAAAAGATATTAATTTTTAATTTTAATGTTCGTACCAAAAATATTGTACAAACCACACGCGTGAAGACATCTTCCGCGCATTCGCCCAATTAAAAGCATTCACTCCCCTCAGTTGCCCGTGCTTTCAAAATGCGTTAATCCGGGAGCTTCCCCCACTCATGTGTGTATCATTAATCTTTTTTGCATTACCTATTCCTTTATTTGAAGATACATTTGGTCAGATTATTGATTTTGTTGTAGTTATTTTTTCCTATCATATATTTTTGTTGAATACGTTGTATCATACTTAGCCTTGGCATGAATATAGATATTACCATGGGTTCTTTTTTTTCTATAATTAGGCAAAAATACAAGTAACTGTTTGCAATTTGTTATTAATTCTTTCTACTAGATTAAATAACTGTCGACTAAATAAATTGCAAAAGCTTCAAAAACGGAGCCATTGTATGCTTAGTGAAGATATATGCTAAATGAGAAGGGTTTTTTTGTTTGATTTTTCTTTATCATTCTTATTCTTATTATAATCATAAAACGCATAATATATCTATCAAATATACATGTTTTATGTGTAAAAGACTATTACTTTTCACAATAACATCACCAAAGTATTACTCACCACTTATAGATAGGATAAACATTGAAGTAAGTTCTCAAAATACGTTGACTGTATCAGATAGTGTCCCAAATTCTATTTAATTGGAGATTAACTGGGCTGGTATTCATATAATAGTTTCACATTAACATAATAGTAAAATTTATTGAAATTAGAATTTATTGTATATTTTGTTCGATTAAAATACTCGGGATAGAAAACCTGGATCCTGTACGTGATTCTGTAATGGATTATGTGAACACGAGTTATATAATAGTGAATCCTACGTCTTCTATATAGCTGCATATAATTATATTTTTCTAAATTATGTCAGATTGGATAGGATCTACTTTGATTAAACATTTCGCATCAACTACTCCAAAAATTTATAAGTAAAATTATTGCTATAATGTATTAATGTTCAAACTCATGCTTGAATAGAAATCATCCCAGTTATTACTTAAAATATTCAATAAGCAGGAAAATTGACATTTCTGAAACAGTAGTTCCATTTACTAGTATTAGTAAAAATGTGGATCATAAATTTGGTGTTTGAAATAACGGGATGTGAACAATAAATCTTATGACTATTATTTACGATAAAGCGTTGGAGCCCGGTCTGGACTATAGCGTGTGTGATCCAAAATATTGAAGCCACTTTATTCAGGGCAACCAGAGCAGTACAACTCTTGTGGAGGGAAGCATTGTCATACAGGAGCAGGACACCTTTCGTCAATATCCTCTTTTCTCTTTAATGATTTTTTCTAAACGCTCTAGGTTTGAAGCATAGTATGCCCCAGTGATGGAAACGCCTTTATCTTTCTAATTAATTAACAGGAATACTTCTGAATTCCAAAAAAACAGTAACCATGAGTTTTCCAGCCGTCTGTGACACTTTAAACTTCTTGGGTGGTGGTGTTCCTTGCTTGGACTCATGTTCTTCATGATGAACCCAAGTTACATGCCCAGTAACAAATAGACTCAATAATACCCCATCCTTGTCTTCTTTACATACATCCACAAACGCACGGGAACATTCCATGCATTTTTGTTGTTACAACGGCGCGGCGTGCGCATTCTCGGCACCCATCTTGCGCTGACCTCAATCATGCCAAGATAATCATGATGAATTTTAAAATTGATTGTATTAGATACTCCAGTCATTTCTGCAAGTTGTATTTTCTTAGCTGAGTATCTTCCATTATAATTTTTCGACTTTTTTAACAAGTTCTGGTATGGTCACTTCGATAGGCCGCACAGGTTGTGGGCCGTCTTCATGTGATCTTACTTAAAGCGACTTTGCCACTTAAAAACTATAGTTTTTCTCGAGCAAGAATGCCCGTAAACCGATGGTATCTCTTCCAGTACGGTATGAACAGACTTTCCTTGTTTTGTAAGGAACTTGACAACAGCGCGATACTCGATTTTTTCCATTTGTTGTTTGGTCGACGATAGTTTAAAGACTTTACTAACGCGATTGTGTTTAAACTGTTATATTTATACTAATAATGAGTCACTGTGCACGTTACGATAAGAAAGATCTCTTCCTACTACTACTACCATCCAACCCCTCCATTCCGCAAACTTAAAAACGTTTCCTCGTACATTTCACACCTCAATGTGTTTTTGAAGTAACAGAATGTTGTTTCTAATATCAGTATGTAAATATTGATACAGCAAGTAGAGACATTAACATCTCTAATTATTATTATTGTTGTTTTTGTATTTACGTACATAACAATTGATTAAAAAAAATAAAGCTTGATAGTGTGCTACAAGAAGAAATATAAGTATTTAAACTGTATTTTAATGCTCTCTTAAATAGGTGTCACTGCCTCAAAATCTTCCGATAATTATGTTAGTTACAGCATCATTTCCTCTTATGTATATCTTATCTTTCCTGAGGATATTAAAGTTGATTACACTGACCAACAAATTTCAACTTTTGGTTTTGCCATGAAATGACGTACATACATTTTTCTAGAAAACAGAGACATTTATTTTAATAAAAGGTAGATGTTCAAGTTACTTCTAATTTCGTTAGATTTAGATGAACAATTCTTTTATTTAAAACAAATTTAATATAATTAGAAATGTAAGGAAATATTGAATTGTCTCTTATAAACACTACCACAGCCTACCTTCTAATTTCTAATTGTATCTATTAACATTACAGGATTCCATTTAAGCTGGTAGCGTGTTCTCATTCCCAAAATGTCATGATAAAAAGTCCAAGTAAGAATACAGGCTGTGCACTTATGCGACATATTGCATCCAGCACTGTGAAGAGTTTGTATCATAACAATTACTAAAGTGTTTGTATTTTCCTGTTTTTTTTTGTTTTCCAAAAAAACTGACAAATATTAATCAAAGTATTGTAATCAACAAATTTTCTCAATAAATATTTTCGAAATTTCACAAATGTTATAAAAATTTAAATATGTCAGTGTCAAATTATACAGCAGTTTCCAGCATATTATGATGTATCAATGAATATGGAATGTTAACTGTAGTCGATTTCTACTAAAATGATGCAATTTGAAAAAAAAGAGTGGAGGTGATGGTATGACAGACGTGAGGGTTGAGGACGAAATTTGAAACAAATTCGTCGTTTAAAACAGTTTTTGTTTCATTATTATATCTACTCAAATAACGAAGATATTTCCTGGATAGAAAAATCTGGGACACCGGTATCATATGGGAAAAAAATCAATTTTTTGACAAAACCAAAAATCTGATTACATGAAACTCATTATTACATATTATAATAGGTTTGGTTTTCTCAGTAACTCCAGACTCTGAGCGAAATGTCTGTTTAAATGTTTGAGGTTGTGTCAGTTTTCTCTACATTGCAGACAATCAAGCTTGTATTTTATAAACCCCCTAAATAATATTTTCTCGTTCTGTGTAAATAACAGGCTCCTGGGAAAAAGTAGATTTTGTAAATTTACCATATATGTAGATGACATATAAATATTTGAATATTTTAATTCCTGGGCGGTGTCTATTGTATAATGTTCATTTAGGGTAGTTGTCCCAGTAATGGACACCTTCGATGCAAAATGACCAATAATTTTTAAAATAAGCGCCAAAACGTTTTGTTTTGGTAGTCCAGTATTCATGTACACATACTACACGTCTCTATTGCAGTTTTATGTACCTAATTTCAGCCTTGTATGAGTAGGGGAAATTTTTTAAAATGGCCGTCCTGTAAACAGGTGTTTGAAGTCAAGGCACCGTGGTGTTAAATATTGCAAAAAGTCAAGTTCAGAAGTCGTACAAACTTTTGTAACGTTTTGTACTTCAATAGTCAAAAATATATGTATATAATTAATACCATATAATCGCAACAATCGAGGACTTGTTAGGGGTGTGACCGTTACTCATTCAAGAATTTCAACACTCTCTCAGTAATAGACCCGGCGGGTGTCCATTACTAAACTAATGATATTTAGTAATGGACACCCACTTAATCTGATGGAAAACTTTTATGATAACGTTGATTATAGATTTTTGATTTGTACAGCAATAGGAAAAACAAAAAAGCACGCCAATTCTACAAAGAAGTAAACTAAAAGATATTTTTTTCATATTCTTATGAGAATATGCAAAAAGCCGTGCAAACGGTGAAAGAAAGCAGCAAAGTTTGGTGTTCCCCGAAGTACACTAATCAGGAAATTGTCAAGTGTTGTTCCTCTTTAGTGAAAAATTGGTCCTCAATCGGAATTATTTGCAATAGAAAAAAATATGTTAGTTGCATGGATTCTTGCCATGGCGAAGAAAGGATTTCCAGTACATAAGCAGAATCTTCTTTTATCAGTCAAGAAATTTCTAGAAGACAATGGAAGGTTTTCTAAAACGCCATCCCCAAATAAAAAAAAACATGCTGAATCAGTAAGCAATCTGGAATCAATTCTTCTGGACTCTAGTCGCATAGTCAATGGCGACAAATCAGAATTTGTTTTGTGCCCAAAAAACTGGAAAAGTTTTAGGACCAGCCAAAACGACAGAAGATTTTTATGAACGAGTCAGTTTTGAAAAAGAACACATTACTCATGGCCACATTTTCAGCTAAGAGCCCAATTTTCTGGAACAGATTCAACTATAGCTTTTGGCATCTTCTTCTATGAAAAGATTAGCATTGGTGGTACTACAGTTCCATGTAGTACTACCAATGCTAATCTTTCCATATAAAATGATGGCAAAAGCTATAGTTGAATCTGTGCCAGAAAATTGGGCTCTTGGCAGGTACAGGTTCTGGATGGATTCATTCAGAAGTGTTCTCTGAATATCTAACAAATCATTTTATACAGTTTGTGAAATCATCAAATATTGTTCGGCCAGTTGTACTTTTTGTTGATGCACATCGTTCACACCTAACTCAACAAACAACCCTACTTTTTGACGATAATGGTATCATTTTAATATTCCTATTGCCAAATACCACTCACATTATGCAACCGGCAGATGTAGCTGTATTCACGCCTCTTAAATCGGAATAGAAATCTGCAGTCAGGACCTGAAAATTTCAAAATTTTAAAGGTGTCCATTACTCCCCCAAAATATGTCCATTATTGATGATAGTATGTCCACCACTGGCACATTGGCAATATTTCACAAATTATTAAAAAACAAATTTTTGCATATTAAGTTATAAGCTTAAACATATACTAAAATAAAGCACATAAAATGTACTACATTTCAGCATATTTCATATTCGTCTCAATAAAATATCATAGTTTTCAAGAATTTTTGAAATTGAGATATTCTCCTGGGTGTCGATTACTGGAGCAACTACCCTACTACTAGTTATGGAAAGAAAATATAATATGTATACTTTCTATTTTATAGAAAACTATAGAGATTACGAAAAACCAAAAACTTGCAATCTCTTTCTAGCGGTATAGGATATTGCAAGTCCACTTTACTGGCACGTACACTATTCTTATAAACTAAACTGCACAATAACACTCAGTAATAGAATATATGAAGGTGGATCATTATATCCATGACCTCTTGAATTATGTTGTAACTTGAGAAGGAACTACCATCTACAATAGACTACTGCCAAAGTTTGTGAAAATTCTGTGATTTAGTTAAATTTTGACGGCCATTGAAAGCAGACAACATGAAAATGGAAAAAAGTGAATTTCTTGTTCTCATTAAACATTAATTTTTGCGGAAGAAAACCATAATTCAAACCAAGTCTAAGCGTGATATTTTGCGGACTCTGCTTCATCAGAATCAATGGTAAATAAGTGATTTAGTGAATTTCGCTATGGTCTCCCATGCACGAGTAACGCCAAACCGACCTCTCGAAACAAGTGAAAAAATGGATGATATGATATTAGCCAATCGAAGATTAAAAGTGCGCCATATTGTACAAGCCGTAGGTAGGTATATCACATGAGAAACTTTTCCGTAAGGCGGGTGCCGCGTTTGATCACAATTTAACACAAACGTGATCCCGTGACTTCTTCGAACAAGTGTTTGGTGTTGTTTAACCGCAATCTGGACGAGCTTTTGCGCCGTTTTGTAAAAAGTGCTCTTCCGTCAAGAAATTGTGCGGATGCACACGTGTGTCGTCGCCATGGCGAAATTTTTTGAATTGGGTTACGAATTGCACCCTCGTGCACCATATTTTACGAAATTTGTCTTGGGTGACTATTTCTACGATTTCAAATCTGAAGAAATGGTTGGTAGAAAGAGAATTGGCTTGAACAATAAAATCATACCTCAAACAAACACCTATTTTGAGACCCTCGATAAATCTTAATATTTATTTTGGAAATTAAATATTCAGGCACGACAGTGGCTGTAGAAAAAATGAAGGCACACGTTTCTAAATCGCTATGCACAAGTCAATTACAGAGCCTCACTATATAAAGTAATGTGATCATTAGAAATTTCGACCCATAATTTTTTACAGATCTCTGTTTCACGTTTCCCTGCACAGACCATTAATCACAGTAAGACTGTCAAAAGGAAATATATTTTTGTAGACACGTACGATATAGTGTCGACTTCCTGGCATTAGAACAAACTAATGTACAACAGGTTGCATAATTAACTATAATTTAATAAGCTATCTATTAAGAGGGGCATTTACCTACAAATAGAAACGTATGCAACTTATATTACTCGCGGGACGAGTCGACGCAAGGGGGTGTGAGTGGGTGGAGCTACACGTTATGAGGTTCCGATCCGAACGCTTCGGTTTTATTCATAGATAAAGGAATACTATAGATGGGAAACATATGTATAAAGAATGAAAAACTTACGGAACTGCCCTCTTGCGGGTCTAGTCACGTATTACTTTCATATACTTATTCATATTTTGAAATATTTAATTATTATTTTTGGATGTGAACAAATTAAATGGGTTCATTTTCACTTCGCTTTAATGCACATCTTAAAGTCGGATGAAAATTAATACATTCAATTTGTTTAGAATAAAAGAATACTCTCTTTTTAAATTATTTTCAGCCATCACAATAGTACAACATTATTTCTCATTATAATGTACAATTGTAATGATAAATAGATCTAGAAAAAAATAATAAAAAAGAAATTCTTATAAAAAAACAATTTCAGAAATGATGAAGTTACTTTATTACAAATAATTGATCGATATACAAATACATACATGTGTATAACAAATAATAATATATAATAAATTATGTACATAATCAAGTATTCTTAATTTTTATGAAGAACTTCTTGTGTTTAATATATTATTTAGACTTATATGATTTTTTAGCCCAAGTACCATCAACAACTACAGTTAGAAGTGGAAACCCATCACTATCTAGCTCTCCTTTAGATATAGCTTCAGCCTTCTCTGCTTCTGCAGCTTCCGCCATTTCTTCCACGGCATTTTCTTTTATTACTTCATGAACGTGCTTTTGTATATCATAATACGTTCGCGAAGACATGGTAGGCATATTCATAATTGAAAAACGCTCTTCTATTTGAGTAAAACTTTGTCCCGTGCACAAGTTTCCAAAAACCTACAATGCACATTTTGAAGACAAGCGTTTGCGGTAGCTATTTAGCCATACTCAAAATATTTTAAGCATCTCCTTGAAAATGTTGACTTTTACACTAATATAGACATAAATAGCTTAGATTACTATAACAAAATCATTAGTTTATAGTTTTCCCGGGGGACACCTAACATTATTTTGAGTCTAATTTCTATGTACATTAAAACATATAAAGAGCAAATACTACAATAACACATAAACACCGTAATCATAACGACTTCCAGGTGATTACAAATTTTTAAATGTCTTACCACAGCTTCATTTATGCCCATATCTTTTGAGCTATCACGTTCAATGTTAGAAAAAAGTTTTTCAATTGCACCACATATGCTACATTTAAATACAAATTTACAATTTAATCCATTTCTCAATTCTTTTAAAAAAGTCATGTGAGTTGAATTGCATCCATATGACGATTCATGGCCGCCAAAACTTTTTAACTGCTGAATTATCGTTCCTGGTTTCTTTTTTTACAAGAAAATTACCTTCTTCGGGTTCATTTTCAGGTGGAAGCTTGTAACTGTAATAATTTGTAAATTTGTAAATAATTCCCAAAGTCTACAGTTTCGATTGTAATACGTACTTCCCATTACCTTGTGAGTTGCTTAAATAGATGTGTTCAGAGTTTCCAACATTAACCCCTTCAGGGGATGACAAATCAATGGAAGTTGCATCAGACCTAACAGCAAAAGCGTATGTAAAGCGGACTGTAAGAAAGGCAATCCAAAATGAAAATTTTAATATACACATAAAATGAATCGTCAAATATTTAAATTCTGAAATTACTCGCATATTGGTATTATGTACTTAGTTAAATTAAATCGAATTAACAAATATCAAAATAATGTAAATAAAATTGTAGACTAAAAATTACTTACCTCGTATTTTGATTTTTCATACGATTTGCATGCTTACTTCTTTGTATGATTGATCTTTTATGATAATCCAATTTTCGCTTGCCCATAACTTATATTATTGTAGCGTGAATCGTTCGTTAATTAAAAAAAAAAACAGAATACGCAGTTATAGGAGTAACTATTTAATATCACTAATTAATGTTATTTACGTATATTTATATCCAATTCATTAAATAGACACATACATTTATTTCTACAATTTCTCTATACTGTCAGTCATGTCAATTTTAGTTTTATTGACAAACCTTGTCTCCATGACACCCATTCGTATTTCGTGACATTACACTCGAATATTATATGACATTTCTTTTTAATTACAAACTGTCACTCTGACTTGGAATAGCCGACCGATTCCGATAGATTTTTGTCTTCCCTAGGACTGGTAGAGATACCGTATAGTGGGGATAGACGACGCAAAAGCTTCGAAAAACGACGTGTAAAATGTGTGTGACAATGTTTACTGTTTAATGTTTTTTATCTTCAAAAATAATTACAGAAAGTTTTTTTTTTTTTATGTCGTACATCAAATGTGCAGCTGACGCGGGGAGGTCGTTTTTTTCTTTTTTTGTATCAGCCTTAGTTAGTAGACATTCATCAAATTCATGCATTTTTGGGGTTATTTCTGAGACACATAACTTTTTTAAGAAAATAAATTAGTACAAAAACGGACCTTGCCATTATAAATTGATGCCTTTTGCATCACTAACCCAAATTTGAGATTCTAAAATTACAAAATGAGTTTAAAAAACGCGAAACGGCGATGCCTTAATTTTCGACAGGTAAACGCCCCTCTTAAGGTAGCCATCTGATAGAAAGAGAATCGTCACAGTATGTCTGTCTTTTTCCAACCATTAAACGTGTATTATGTGTTGCATACGTACGTGTATTTTATTAGCCATCTGGTTTCAAGTAGCAGCAGTATAATTTGTAAAACAAATTTATTGGATAAAAGTTGGTACTACTATCGCAACGTATGTCTGATTGCAATCATATTATTTAGACAGACCAGACCGTTTTTTTTAGATACAAAAACATAGTTTTTATCGTAGTTCGCCAATACCAGACATAACTTGTATTTGACGTAATATAAAAATGCAATGTTGGCTTAAAAAAAGAATTTTATGAAATTATTGACATTTACCCTAACTTTCCTAAATTGTAAAAATGCAAATAACGTCCATACAAGAATAATAGGAAAATTGTTCTATAACATACTGTTACATACCGGGTGTCCACACGAAAACTTTATATTGAATTATTTCTGGTGTTTTTGAAGACAAAAACTTGAAATTTTGGGTGGTTGTTCAGGATATAGGGGGACAATGAATAG
Source organism: Amphimallon solstitiale (assembly GCA_963170755.1). Lineage (NCBI taxonomy): Eukaryota > Metazoa > Arthropoda > Insecta > Coleoptera > Scarabaeidae > Amphimallon > Amphimallon solstitiale. The sequence goes on along the minus strand of OY720675.1, from coordinate 159,444,012 downwards.
TGTATTTCATACCGCCCCATCGGGTCACCCGCCGCCGCCGGCCACCCCCACTCCAATATTTTAAATGACACCCTGTATTTTTTTGGTGGTTTTGAAAGAACACAATTTTCTTGATATTCCTATGTGAAAAAACTAGTAACACACATTATGACATTTATGAGATATTTAAATTTAAAAGTTTCAGATATCAGAAATTATTAACTCCGAAAAATCATAAGTTGGTCATGGAAATAGTTTGCTTTAAATTAGAATTGTCAAAATTGTGACTTTTGTGTTTCATTAATATTAATACTTGTAAAATTGTTCTTAAAGTTTCGGCTTTTTCGCTGAAATGGTTTATACTCTTGAAGAGAGAACTGAAATAGTGATTTTGTATGGGATTGCAAACAAAAATTATTCCCAAGCGGCGACGTTATTCAATGAAAACTATCCAAACAGAAACGTATCTGTTGCTTATGTCAGAACGCTAATAGAAAAATTTTTGCAAACTGGATCTGTAAATAATAAAAAACGGAATACGAATAATTGTGGTGTACTAAATGAAGCTATGCAACTAGCAGTTCTTGGGCATATTAATCTAGACCCAGAGCTTTCGTTGAGAAAATTATCCGAAGTTTCGAGAGTGCCAAAATCAACCTGCCATAAGATATTAAAATTAAACAAAATGCACCCTTATAAAATTCAACTTCACCAAGAGTTGGGTGACGGTGATTTCGACAGAAGAGTCGAATTTTGTGAAATAATGACAGATATGATTCGGCAAAATGGAAATGTTTTGCGAAGTATTTGCTTTAGTGATGAAAGTTGCTTTTACTTAAATGGTCTTGTGAATAGACACAACTGTCGATATTGGAGCGACGTAAAACCCCATTTTTTCCGAGAAGGCAACACACAATATCCCCAAAAAATTAATGTATGGGCTGGAATTCTTAATAACCAAGTAATTGGCCCGATATTCTTCCAGGAAAATTTAAATGGACCTAAGTACTTACAATTTTTGGAAGAGCTAATACATCCTCTTATCATACAGTGTCTAGAAGAAAACTTGAATGAAATAGAGGAGGAGCAATTATATTTTCAACAAGATGGAGCTGGGCCACATTACTGTTTAGACGTTAGGAATTATTTGGATAATATTTTCCCAGGACATTGGATTGGACGTAGGGGCTCTATTGAATGGCCAGCTCGCTCCCCCGATTTAACTTCCCTAGATTTCTTTTTGTGGGGACATTTGAAGTCTGTTGTTTATAAGACACCGCCACAATCAATAGCTGATTTACGTAATAGAATAACAGAGGAATGTCGAAATTTAACGCCACAAGTGTTCGAAAATGTTAGAAATGCTTTTGAAAATAGATTTTATTTATGTTTAAATGTAAACGGTGAACAATTTGAGCATTTAATTTAACTAAAATGTTGTGAATAAATCTTGTTTTAAGTATTTCCATGACTAACTTATGATTTTTCGGAGTTAATAATTTCTGATATCTGAAACTTTTAAATTTAAATATCTCATAAATGTCATAATGTGTGTTACTAGTTTTTTCACATAGGAATATCAAGAAAATTGTGTTCTTTCAAAACCACCAAAAAAAAATACAGGGTGTCATTTAAAATATTGGAGTGGGGGTGGCCGGCGGCGGCGGGTGACCCGATGGGGCGGTATGAAATACACTATTCATTGTCCCCCTACATCCTGAACAACCACCCAAAATTTCAAGTTTTTGTCTTCAAAAACACCAGAAATAATTCAATATAAAGTTTTCGTGTGGACACCCGGTATAATGTTTGTTAGTACCTATGCCCTTTACCTATTTGATTTAGATAATAAATAGGTACTTTTTAGTGATTATTGCATTTCTGAAAAAGGAATATATAGGGTGACTCAATTTTGACGGCCACCATGGGTATTTAGCGTATTATTTGGAATAGAGAGTAGGTTTGAGTTTGGAAAAGTTGGCAAATTTTGTGTTTTGTTATGTAACTCGAGCATGTGCCAAGTCTTAGTTGGAAGAATTAGATTGGTAGATGAGAAGTAACACTTGAGCGCGAAAAACATAGTTACCGAGTATCTTGTCAATGGTTAGTTTTTTCAAAATTTATAATTAATACAAAATTATTCAGAAGTAAGTTTGGAACAACGTTTGCATAAAAAAATCTACTTTCACAGAGGCAGTACATTTTTATTCTTATAGATAAATAGTTTTTTTATAGAAGTATCTCGCCAAGTATTTATTCAAATTCGTTTTTTGACCATTAATAATAAAAAGACTAAAAAATGAACTGTTTATTTAAGAAAACCCGTAAGTAGTGAACATGTGAATGTAAGAAACACAAGGCCAATTGTGTGTGTAAAAGTAAGAAAAAGAGAAACATTCAATATGTTTCACATACCAATAACACTCTAATTAAATAGGTTAAATCTACATGTGTGCCCAGAAAGTAGTCTTGGATATTATAAAATGCTTTCTTTGTATTACTTTTGATACCGTATCAGCTATTAGAATGCCCAATTCAGTTGGAAAAAAATTTGAAAGACCACCCTAAAATTTATCCGACAGTGTGGATTTCCCACGTTAATAATAATTTACTAAAATATAATTAAAAACGAGATCTGCAGAATATTGAATGTTTCTTACATATGTAAGTAATTTTTATTACAGGATGGAAGAAAATAGATTAAAAATGTTGTATAGGTACCTAAACAACTTGCCTTATAATTAATACTAGTGGTCGACCAGTGGCCGAAATTTGACCTTAATTCATTAAATTTTTAAGTTTGAGTTATTGAGGTTCTTTTGACAAAAAGTATTCTTCTATAACCATTGCATACAATTTTTTTCAATTTTCTATTACGTCAGCTGCGAGCATGTAGAAATACGTCATTATGCATTAATTTTCGAGTTAATTAATTAATGTATTTGTTTGCAAAAAAAAGTCTCTCAAAGTGTGACCATGATAGCGGCCAAACGGTAAAAGCCATCAACACCGTAGTGTATATTTAGGAATATAATCTCCCTCGGAAAGCTGATTATATTTTCAGTGAAATCGATAAATCGGGAGTAGTACTTCATTTCATCTCGTCAATTACTAATTTTAGACAAATATCTAAAGTATACCAAAGTGATCAAGAGTAAATTAGAAAACAATTTTATAAAAAAATTCATACCGGAAGTAGGTGTTTACTCTGATCGTAAAACAGGTTTTTGCGAATATATCGCAAGTCATGCATTCTAGATAAATATATCGAGTGTATGAAAATATTTAAAGCTCAATTTTAAATAATTTTTGTATAAAAAAATTTCCAAAATTCGAACTGAAAGTAGCAATTTTATTCTAATCGAATATCAATTTTTTGAAAATATCTCGAAAATTATGCATTCCATACAGTACCTATAAAAGTATTTAAACATGAATTTGGAATATTTTTGTTAAAACAAATTCAAAATTCGGACCGGAAATAACAGTTTCAACAGTGACGGCTGGTGAGTACGTTTTAGAGAAGCAATTAGACAGACAAGACTGATTCGTTTATTATCGGTGATATGTTCGGCTACTGGGAGTATATCAGCAATAATAAACGAATCAGTCTTGTCTATGTAATTGCTTCACCTAAACGAACTCATCAGCCTGCAACTGACTTTCACTCTTATCGAATAGCAGTTTTTTGAAATATCTCGCAAATTTGCTTTTTATATAAATTTCTTAAGTAACTTGACTACTACACCATTTATCGGATCCTTGCCTAGCTATGAACCTTCGTCTCGACAAAATAAATATATTGTGTGAATATGACCTCAATTTTAGAATACTTTCTTTAAATAATATGTCATTCTCAATTTCAATTTTTTTTGAAAATATTTGACCAAAACACGTGTTCAGAAAAAAATCATTTTCACATTGTTTTTAAAAGTAAAAACATAAACTTTGGTGGTGCTACCGGGTGGTGCAATAGTGTGTCGACGGAGCTTAGTATGAAAACTAATAACGCTGTAGCAATGAGACTTTACGTACGTTTGTAGTATGCGATTGTGTATTTTCTAATTTTATTTACAAATATACAGGGTGTTCCAAATTTTCGCAACCACCTTCAACTTTTTTATTTTAAATACATTGCTATACTTTCTAGATATTATAATGATAGCTATTCAAATTATCTTTGCAATGATATATGGATATGCGCACTTCAGACTGTTAGTTTTAATTTTATTGATAATTTTGTTAAAATCTTGACAATTGCAGCATCTAACATTTTAAGGGTGGGCTTTGCTTAAGAAAAATTCCCGAACGGCGTATGTCGGGTTGCCTGAAATATATTGAGTATATTTACCGAGTTTAAAATGCAGGGATGGTTGGTCAACTAGAAAGAAAATAAATTTGGGATATCTGCCTCATGCATTTATTGCATGAAAATGTTGGTGCTGTATCGTGGACGCACCAACATTTTCATGCAATAAATGCATGAGGCAGATATCCCAAATCAAACGATACACTTATACCGGTATGCTCACTTTAGCTGTCAATGACGTCATTGCGGAGCAAGGCAGATTGACAGTTCTCATATGGGCTACATTTTGACGCAGTTTGAATTTGTTTTGTCTTTTTTCTAAGTAATACTCTATTTAATATGCCAGGTTGTGTTGTATACGGGTGCCTTAATTACAGTCGAAAAAGTAGAGACAGCTACATTAAATATTACAGGTTTCCCAAGGAAGAGACGGTACGAAATGTATGGTTAATTGCGTGTAAAAGGCAGGATTTAATAAATTTTAAAAATGGTATTTCCACAAATTAATAATATAAGCAATTATTGAAGTATTCAGGCAAAGTAGTATTTTTTAATGCAATCATAACTACTTAAGATGTTTTAACTTTTTTTTTGTATGTGTTTGAATTACATTTTCAATACACAATGCAAAACAGTTTATTTTGTGAGTTTATTGTTAGACTGTGCTATCGAGAGGCTATGCATTAATGATCTGTGTATATATAAACTGAAAATTGTAATTGAGGTATTGATAAATGTTTCATTTAGTGAATAAAATCATTTCCAAAATGTAAATAAAGATATTTATTTAACATATATTTTGAAGCATATAATATTTTCTTTTGCATACATGTAAATCCTATTTAGTGAATCGCATAGATCTGAAGTATTCGATATTGGTAATGCACAGCTACATCACTTTTAATAGAAGGGTCTCGGGTAATGAAAGAAAAGAAAAACCAACATTTGAATGAAGCAAATACAACTTGGCTGGCGGAGTTATTATGTTTAATATACATAATTTACAAGTATGTTCTGAATAATTATAAATTACCCACTGAAATACAAGAGCATAAAACTAACTACAAGCCGTAAATTAATCTTGATTCTAGATTAAACAATTGTAGTAGTCACGTATTTCAAAATTTTACCTAATAATATTAAGTTAAAATAAAATTGTCAAACTTAACTTATATCATTATCATGCATAACAAAATTTTTAATTTGAAGAAATTTTATAAGATTGTTTTTGTGTTTGATAAAAACACTATATTTGAATAGAATACAAATGTTTATAAAATGCAGATAATGTATTATATATTGCTTAAAAAAGATACCATGGAAGTTAAGGATAAATGTTTGTAGAAGGTACGAATTCTATTTATGGTAGCTAATATAAAGAAACGACTTGGTAGTTTAAGAAAGGAAATACCATTCTTCAAATTTATTAAATTCTGCCTTTTACACGCAATTAACCCACATTTCATATCTTCCCTTCGTTGGTAAACCTGTAATATTTAATCTGACTATCTCTACTTCCTCGATTGCATTCACAACAACCGTGTACAGGCTAAATGGAATATATTTAAAAAAAAGACAAAACAACGTAAAACTGAGTCAAAATGCAGCCGATATGAGAACTGTCAATCTGACTTACTCCGCAATGACGTCATTGACAGCTAAAGTGAGCATACCGGTATAAGTGTATCGTGGGTGCGTCTACTTTTTTCGAAATTTGCTTTTTCTCTTTCTGAATATTCTCCTGGCTTGTATTTATTTAGTTTTATTAAGACTCCCGTTTTATGTAATTTGTAATGTAATTATTTTAATGATAAACGAAAATGAAAAGTGTGAACACATGGATGTTAAAACTAACATCAAGCAGTAAATAATTACTGTGACTTACATATATACCTTTATACGTAAAACGTATATGTATATATACACGAGATACACTATTAACATACAGGCCTCTGTATAGCAGAACATGCTGTCAGAAGCCATCGCTTTTTTCCGTATCATCTTTTGGGTGTTAGATGTCGCTGTGATACTCTCACTACATTTAACATGCGAAAATGACATAGGCAGCGATTTAAGTCTTGAAGCTATTGTCGAGAATCTCCACGTACACTGATGAGACCTCATAGGTCGAAACACCGGTGTCTGTGCGTTCGATTAAATTATCGGCAATGGCACTTCATGTATGTGTGTATCTCAAACACATGCATATATACATACACCGCTGGTCTGTTTACTATTAGAATGCGGGATAAAATACATGTATTTCGTACATATGGTAGCAAGCGAGGTTGCCAATATAATTTAGTCCGGCATCATAACTATGACAGTACTTAATAATGACACAAATGACATTTAATAGAAAATCGTATATTCACGCGGACAGTTTTCTTTGATTTTGAGTTACTGACACTGTCTAAGATGTTGTACACTACGGAAGAAAGAATTCAAATAATTAAATTGTACTATTCAGGTAGTACAGCACAGGAAGTAGTTGGTCGTTTCATATTTTCATTTGAAAATAGACCCGTCCCTGCCGTTCAAACAGTTTTGAACATTGTTCATAAATTCGAATCTGTTGGATGTATTACGGACTGCCATAAATGCATTGAGAAGAGCAAAGGATGTCGTATACGGATACTGAGCGAGGAAAGGGAACAACGGGAAGTTAATGTATGTAGTGCTGTTGAGCAAAATGAACCATGTTCATCACGGCAAATATCTGAACAGGTTGATATCCCAGCGCGTACTGTTAGAAAGATTTTGGATAGGCAAGGGTATCGTAGCTACAGCATACAAAAACGCCAGGAAATTTTTCTTGGAGATCAAGTAAGGCGCATTAACTTTTGTGAAAGTGTAATGGCACGAGTCGTCGAAAATGATAATTTTATACAAAACATTTTATTTACGGAGAATCTGCGTTCTATTTACATAGTCGTTCTAATCCAATGATTACTAAATATTGGTCAAAGCAAAATAAACATCTGTTTGTTGCCCCATCGTACCTAATATCCTCAAAAATTGAATGTGTGGGCCGGTATATTGGGTGATCATATTATTGGTCCATTTTACTTTCTTATACGTAGTATAAGGAAGTATTGTGATGATGAAAATTTTCGACCTCGAGATTTTTGCAGATGTCCACGTTTTGAGGTCCCCTGATACCAAAAAAGTGGTTTTTAAAAAATGTCTGTGTGTCTGTGTGTGTGTGTCTGTGTGTGTGTGTCTGTGTGTGTCTGTCTGTGTGTGTGTGACCACGACAGCGGTCAAACCGCTGTAGATATCAATTCCAAATTTTGTATTTACGTGTGTAATCTGCCTCTTGAGAACTGATTAGATTTTGAGCAAAATCGGCAGACCGGAAGTAGTAGTTTACTTCAGTGAAGAAATCGAAATTTGCAAATATTTCGTCAATTACTAAGTTTAAACAAATTTATAAAGAATTTATATGTACTTAGAATTAAGTTTGGAACAAATTGTCTTAAAGAAGTTTTTCGAAATTCCTACCGGAAGTAGGTCTTTTACTCTTATCGAAAATTAGTTTTTTGCGAATATCTCGCAAGTCATGCTTTTAAGACAAGTACGTTACGAGTATAAAAGTATTTAAAACATAATTTTCAATATCTTTTATATAAAAAAAATTTCAAAATTCAGACCGGAAGTACCACTTTTACTCCTATCGAATAGCGATTTTTTGCAAATATGTCGTAAGTTATGCATTCTATATATATTTATCAAGAGTACAAAAGTATTTAGAGTTGGATATGGAATATTTTTTGTATAAATGAAATTTCAAAATTCGGACCGGAAGTAACACTTTCATACGTATAAGAAAGTCGTGTGGTGGCCACACCTCATTTTACTTTCTTATACGTAGTATAAGGAAGTATTGTGATGATGAAAATTTTCGACCTCGAGATTTTTGCAGATGTCCACGTTTTGAGGTCCCCTGATACCAAAAAAGTGGTTTTTAAAAAATGTCTGTGTGTGTGTCTGTCTGTCTGTCTGTCTGTCTGTCTGTCTGTGTGTGTGTGACCACGATAGCGGCCAAACCGCTGTAGATATCAATTCCAAATTTTGTATTTACGTGTATAATCTCCCTATTGAGATCTGATTAGTTTTTCAGTAAAATCGGTAGACCGGAAGTAGCAGTTTACTTCAGTGAAAAAATCGAATTTTGCCAATATTTCGTCAAATACTAAGTTTATACAAATTTATAAAGAATTCATATATACTTAAAATTAAAATTGAGAACAATTTTATTTAAAAAGTTTTTCGAAATTCCTACCGGAAGTAGGTCTTTTACTCTTATCGAAAATCGGTTTTTTGCGAATATTTCGCAAGTCAAGCTTTTTAGACAGGTACGTTACGTGTATAAAAGTATTTAAAACATAGTTTTCAATATCTTTTGTATAAAAAAGATTTCAAAATTCAGACCGGAAGTACCACTTTTACTCTTACCGAATAGCGATTTTTGGCAAATATGTCGTAAGTTATGCATTCTATATAAATTTATCAAGAGTACAAAAGTATTTAGAGTTATATTTGCAATATTTTTTGTATATATGACATTTCAAAATTCGGACCGGAAGTAGCACTTTTACTCTTAGCGAGTAGCACTTTTTTGATAATATCTTGCAAAGTATGCATTCTATAGCGATTTATTAAGAGAATAAAAGTACTTAGAATAGGATTTTGAATAAGTTTTGTATAAAAAAATTCTTAAGATTGTATAGTTTGAAACGCTCATACGTATAAGAAAGTCGTGTGGTGGCCACACCTCATTTTTACTTTCTTATACGTAGTATAAGGAAGTATTGTGATGATGAAAATTTTCGACCTCGAGATTTTTGCAGATGTCCACGTTTTGAAGTCCCCTGATACCAAAAAAGTGGTTTTTGAAAAATGTCTGTGTGTCTGTGTGTCTCTGTGTGTGTGTGTGTGTGTCTGTGTGTCTGTGTGTGTGTGTGTGACCACGATAGCGGTCAAACCGCTGTAGATATCAATTCCAAATTTTGTATTTACGTGTATAATCTCCCTCTTGAGATCTGATTAGTTTTTCAGTAAAATCGGTAGACCGGAAGTAGCAGTTTACTTCTGCGAAAAAATCGAATTTTGACAATATTTCGTCAACTATTAAGTTTAAACAAATTTATAAAGAATTCATATATACTTAAAATTGAAATTGAAAATAATTTTATTTAAAAAGTTTTTCGAAATTCCTACCGGAAGTAGGTCTTTTACTCTTATCGAAAATCAGTTTTTTGCGAATATTTCGCAAGTCATGCTTTTTAGACAAGTACGTTACGGGTATAAAAGTATTTAAAACATAATTTTCAATATCTTTTCTATAAAAGAAATTTCAAAATTCAGACCGGAAGTACCACTTTTACTCTTATCGGATAACGATTTTTTGCAAATATGTCGTAACTTATGCATTCTATATATATTTATCAAGAGTACAAAAGTATTTAGAACTGAATTTTCAATATTTTTTGTATATATGAAATTTCAAAATTCGGACCGGAAGTAGCACTTTTACTCTTAGCGAGTAGCACTTTTTTGATAATATCTTGCAAAGTATGCATTCTATAGAGATTTATTAAGAGAATAGAAGTACTTAGAATAGGATTTTGAATAATTTTTGTATAAAAAAATTCTTAAAATTCTATTATTTGAAACGCTCATACGTATAAGAAAGTCGTGTGGTGGCCACACCTCATTTTTTTACTTTCTTATACGTAGTATAAGGAAGTATTGTGATGATGAAAATTTTCGACCTCGAGATTTTTGCAGATGTCCACATTTTGAAGTCCCCTGATACCGAAAAAGTGGTTTTTAAAAAATGTCTGTGACTCTCTCTGTGTGTGTCTCTGTGTGTCTCTCTGTGTGTGTGTGTGTGTGACCACGATAGCGGTCAAACCGCTGTAGGTATCAATTCCAAATTTTGTATTTACGTGTATAATCTCCCTCTTGAGATCTGATTAGTTTTTCAGTAAAATCGGTAGACCGGAAGTAGCAGTTTACTTCAGCGAAAAAATCGAATTTTGCCAATATTTCGTCAACTACTAAATTTAAACAAATTTATAAAGAATTCATATATACTTAAAATTAAAATTGAGAATAATTTTATTTAAAAAGTTTTTCGAAATTCCTACCGGAAGTAGGTCTTTTACTCTTGTCGAAAAGCAGTTTTTTGCGAATATTTCGCAAGTCATGCTTTTTAGACAAGTACGTTACGGGTATAAAAGTATTTACAACATAATTTTCAATATCTTTTGTATCAAAAAAATTTCAAAATTCAGACCGGAAGTACCACTTTTACTCTTATCGAATAGCGATTTTTTGCAAATATGTCGTAAGTTATGCATTCTGTATATATTTATCAAGAATACAAAAATATTTAAAACTGGATTTGCAATATTTTTTGTATATATGAAATTTTAAAATTCGGACCGGAAGTAGCACTTTTACTCTTAGCGAGGAGCACTTTTTTGATAATATCTTGCAAAGTATGCATTCTATAGCGATTTATTAAGAGAATAGAAGTACTTAGAATAGGATTTTAAATAATTTTTGTGTAAAAAAATTCTTAAAATTGTATAGTTTGGAACAATCATACGTATAAGAAAGTCGTGTGGTGGCCACACCTCATTTTTTATTGATGGTACACTTACAGCAGCCAGATATTTGCAATTGCTCGAAACTAATATCATGCCGGCCGTTCGTGCTCTCAATGTTAATGTTGAAGAGATTTGGTTTCAACGGGATAACTGTCCAGCTCACACTGCACGGATTGTACGGCAATTTCTTCAACAAACTTTTCTTAACCGTATAATAGGTTCAGGCGGCACGATAGAATGGCCACCTCGCTCGCCCGATTTGACGCCGTTAGATTTTTTCTTTTGGGGCTGTATCAAGGAAAAAGTTTATACATATGCGCATGAGCGAGCTAGAAATTTGGAAGAATTACGGCAAAAGATTGTCAACACTGCCAATAGTATATTGCCTGAAACACTTGCCAACGTACGGAATGAATTTTACTACAGGCTTGGTTATTGTCAAGAGCAAGCAGGCGGTTTATTTGAACATTTACTCCATTAATATTTATAGAATTTTTGTACTAAATTTTATAAAATAAAATCTTTCCTTTTACTAATTAGTTTAAAAAACATTTTAGTTTAATTCTAATATACGGTAGTTTAATTTTGTAATTTAATTTTTCAAGAATATTTTAGTTTAATTTTCTAGCGATCTTTTTACATTAATACCATTGCTTACGCAGAATTATTCCAATTTTATTAAAACGTTGCTACCTCTAAACTGATTATTGTGTTCTGTTTGTATTTTTTCACTTCTCTCCAGTGTGATATTACTTATTTTCGATAAAATATAAATTACCGTTAACAAAAGCGCGCTATACGGAAGCATTAAATGCACTCGTAACGTTTACATGACGTTCACTGACGTTTATCTAGCCTGACCTAACCAATGCACAACAACAAAATGTTTAATGTTTACATTACGTTAGTGCATAGTCTATAAGTCGATACCGGGAAAAATGTTTCAAATACATAAGGCAATACTGTGCGCGTTTTCTACTGATAGCCGCATTCCAGATCTGCTCAGACCAGCGGTGTATACGTTTTACGTATAAAGGTATATATGTAAGTCATAGTAATTATTTTAATGATATTTGCCGAAATTAATTAGATATTAAGTTTTATTCTGCAATAAATATATAACTTTATTATTACTATTATTTATGATTATCAATTATTTAAGTACTTCCTATTATTTCTCACCATGATTTGTATTTACTTTACATGTTGAGGCTTTGTAATAATATGTGTAATGTTTTAGAGAAAACTAAAATCTGATAAAAAAACAGTGCTGGTGTTTCTTACAAAATGTAAAAATTTATATTCTCTAAGTAGCACATGTTTAAAATTATTGAAAATTATATTCTTTGCAGTCGACACTGGTATTGTTAGTTAGCGAAATCAAATTATTAAAATTTCACCGTGGGTAAGATATGAACTTTTCGGACTCCGAACTAATCATTTATAAGAAGAAGCCAATGTTAATACCACAAATTACAATCGATTGTTATTGATATTATCCATTTTTTTATTTATACTTTACATTCTTTAATTTTTTTTTCAGTAAAGCTTCGATAATTTTTTTAAATAACCGTATATGACAGACACTACGTCAAACGCACTCCTTTCCGCATCACCTTAGAGGTAGAGTGCAAAGCGCGTTTTTTTCTCATGGTATTCCCAGTAGACCTAATTCATGTTTTTTACCCAAAACAAAAATGTTAGTAAAAGTATAGACAGTGTAGAAAATAAATAAGAATGGCTAAGTAGTGTTTTGTCTAAACGCGTCACAATCAGTAGGTACATACTAATTCTCCAATTTGACGTCTCTAATTTCTTGATTTCTCAAAATACGAGGATCATTAATTTCAGGTAATAAAGCGAGAAAATAAAATTACTCTAAGTTAATTACCATTTCTGGCCAGAGTTCTTCATCTCTGTGTATTGTCTCATACCAAGTATCCTTCGGAATCCAGACTATGAAGTAACATACATCTTTCTGAGCTATGTTTAACTGTCCCTATATTTGGTACATGTAATGGTGCCTAGATTTTAAATGTAATTCGCTGTTACAAATTTCTAAAAATGTAATTATTTTTTTTCCGTAGCTTCAAATGGAGTCGCTTCGCGAGCCTTGAGTGGACACTTTACTTCAATGACTGCGTTTTGATTAGAAATTATTCCGGCCGCTAAAAATATATATACAGGATGAATAAAAAGACCACAAGACTCGACTATTAGATCTGCCAAACATTCAAAAGCTTTTCTTTTTCATTACCGTACCGTGTCGTATTCGTTCCTATAAATTCCTGGTATAATAAGGCCTTCACAGTATTGGCCGTAAATGTGGTTCTCCTCAATTTCATTACCTTGCCAAAATTTGATGCTATTAATCTTTTTACTCGCATTTCTTTTCATAAGGCATTAGCTTTTTGTCCTTTTGTAAAATTTTGAATTTAATCCGGATTTTCCTTGCTGAATTCTTTAAAAATGTATCTTTTTTTTCTTCGTACTTTTGATTATTTATATCTTCAATAAAATATGCATTTGCCTCCGGCCCATAGTCGCGATCGTCCGTAGTTCCTGAATGTGTTTTTTGTTTCCTATAAATTTTTTTCTACTCATACCGTTTTTTTTCAGGCACTGTCGTATACATCCATATTTGGTTTGAAGCTTTGAGTGATATTTGCCCTTACAATTAAACGAAACTGCTGCCGCTTTGCAACGTGCACTATAAGAATTACATTGAATATAATACAATCTTTTACCTCCTACAAATTTTGCAAAGACTGAATTAAGAAATTCTACAATGTTGGAATCTACGCTTCCTATTAAAGATATACTGTTAGGCTGAGCCGACTTAAAGCATTAATAAAGTTATCATACATATTAAAATTCTGAAATTTTTCAAACATATTGATCTCACCTTCTTTAGATCCTTGACAAAAGTAAGACGCACAATCCGAGTGTTCATCAAAAGTATGTCTTGATCCATTTATAATGTCACGCTGCAGTTTCACTATCTGGTTTGTTATTGTCGAGTTCGAACTTTTGTAATGTTCAATTGCTTTTGTAAAGGCCGCTCTCAATCTAAGTAAATTTTTTGTTATTAATTGTCCTATGTCCGAATTGAATTTAGATTTTTTCAAACAGTCCCTAATTTTATTTATATAATTACATATTTATTCAATAATTTTTTGGGAACCGTAAGGAGCTGTCTCACGTAGTTTTCTAAGAACGCTGCTATCACCGTCCCCTGTTAATCTACCATAATTTACACCTTGCATTTCACCAGAATGTCGAAAACCCTCCGGAATAATTGTCGACTCCATGGCTGTTAACGACGAATACCAATTTTTGTAGCATACGTGATCTTGAGATTTACCAAATTTTGCACAAATTAAACAAAATTTGTTTTTACGCCTACATACAAAATTTTTTTCGTTCGCCATCCAACAATTCCGCCACTCCTGATAAACTGCTGTAATTAGACTTATGCGCTCGTTTGGCCCATGCTCTTTTACTTACTCACATATACAAAAAAAAAAATCTAAAAACTGTCCTGTGGTCAAAATACAAAGTATAAATAAATAGAACAAAAACATGAAGACACAACAAATTCAGATATTTAAATAAATGCTTTTACCATCTAGAAAACTGAAAATTGTGTAACTTCATGCCTAAAACCAATGCAACTTAGTTTGAAGTGTCCGGCAAATCTCTAAGTTCGTATCTTACAATGACATAAAGTTGTTTTTGTCAGATTTTAGTTTTCTACAAAAATTGTTCATATTATTAAAAAGCTTCAACATGTAAGGTTAGAAATAATAATAAGTCGTGCAACTTCATAATTAATAATAATAATGTAGATTTATTGCCTAAGAAAACTGCATTTCTGAAATTCCATGTTACTGTTAGAGTACAGAATTGTTTTTGTAATATTTTAGTTGACTACGACATTGCTCATATTATTAAGATTAAAAACCTTCAACATCTAAAGTAAATACATATTACCGCCAGAAATTAAGTAACAAGTTAAATTTCATAATAATAATAACAGCATATATTTATTCCAGAGAAAAATTAATATCTAATACATTCTCGCTAATATCATTAAAATAATTACAAAATAAAGCCCATATCTGAATGAAGCAGTCTTTAACATAAGTTAATAAAAAAGTTGAATATATGTACTCTCTGTTTATCTGACGTTCGGCTTAATACAGTTGACCAGGTATACCTTCCATATCGCTGGTCTTATACACAAAAAAGTTCGAATTGTATATTGCCTATTTGCCATTTAGGTGTGCAGAATTTGTGATCATTCTCATTGGTTTCAAAGTAATTTTTTGTAGAACATGGTTATTTTGAAAAAGTAAGTAAATTGTGTTCAGAATAAAAATATCTACGCACCCACGATTCAGAAAAGTACTTTTTTAAGCACAGTAAGCTTTATATCGCTATAAAACGAAAACTGCTGTGCTGTATTTTAACTATTTTTAAAGATAATTGCAAATTTTAATCGTGAGTTAATAGAACAAATATTGCTTATTTCGTTCATGTAGCGGCAAGTGCCTTAATTTTTACGATTTTTTCCGTTGAATTTGACCATTTTGTGGTGTACGCTGATCAAGTAAAACCCCCTCATAAGTGTTACCTTTCGGCTTATAGGATTCACTCAAAACAGGGTCGTTTGAATTACCTGAGTACCTATAGCCGCGGTACTTTAATACGGGGAGACGTGGCGTCCTTCCTTCGGGATGGCACTACACTTATACACTGGGTGTATGGGATAGGGCTTATGCTAGTGTCTGAGGTTAATGAAAGAGTTGTTTAAACCACATGAATTTATTACCACAACTCGGTCACTAAAAACAATAGCCACGCAGGACTATAAAGAAATGGGCTGAAGGCAAATACTAATATTAAGAGATATATACATAGATCGAAGTACACATACAGTTTACTGAGACACCTTGACCAGAGGGCTAATTATCCCATACAGGGGGATTAATAAAAAAGGGGGTAGTCTTTAGATACTGGCGAATTGAAATAGAGAGAGGTATTTGAGACACTCAGTTGGGGTTCTAGGGGATAAGGCTCCCTTTGGGGTACCTAGTTAATTAACGCCTAGAATGGGCGAGGCTGCCTTAGGGCGCCAAACCAACTAACTACTTCTGAGTGACGTGACGTGGCTATCTTTAGATCGCCAACCGTACAAGCTTAGGAATCAGTTCAGTACTTACGGTTGCGTTAAATGGGTTATGATGTGAGGTCACATTAGCCACACGTCACAAGTCACTGGGAGGAGTGTGTCGGCACAGGTCTGGCACTTTGATAACGATCCGTTGTCTGGATTTGATTGAAGCACTAAGCGGCACTCGCGACGTTCAACAACCTCTCTTAATTGGTTGGGTCACTTTGTTCAACGCCTCACTAACAGGTCACGAATGCTCCTTGGATGTCGGTTGAAGCACGCAACAGCTGTTGGCTTCGGGTATCTTCGGAACTGTTCGGTAGTCTTCGGAAATGTTCGGAAGCGTTCGGGTAATCTTCGGAAATGTTCAGTTCGCTCGTAGAAATCTTCTCTCGGCTTCGGGTAACTTTGGAGCGTTCGGGTAGTCTTCGGAAGTGTTCGGTTCGCTCGTAGAAATCTTCTCTCGGCTTCGGGTAACTTCGGAAGCGTTCGGGCAGTCTTCGCAAGTGTTCGGTTCGCTCGTAGAAATCCTTCTACGACTTCGGGTATCTTCGGAAGCGCTCGGTTCGCTCGTAGAAATCCTTCTACGACTTCGGAAACGTTCGGGTACGTTTCGGAAGTGTTCGGTTCGCTCGTGGAAACCTCTTCTTGGCTTCGGGTTACTTCGGAAGCGTTCGGCTTTGCTTCGTAAGTGTTCGGTTCACTAGCAGAAACCTTTTATCGGCTTCGGGTAACTTAGGAAGCGTTCGGGTTTGCTTCGGAAGTGTTCGGTTCACTAGCAGAAACCTTTTCTCGGCTTCGGGTTACTTCGGAAGCGTTCGGGTTTGCTTCGGAAGTGTTCGGTTCACTAGTAGAGACCTTTTCTCGGCTTCGGGTTACTTCGGAAGCGTTCGGGTTTGCTTCGGAAGTGTTCAGTTCACTAGTAGAAACCCTTTCTCGGCTTCGGGTATCTTCGTAAACGTTCGGCTACGTTTCGGAGATGTTCGGTTCACTAGCGGAAACCTTTTTTCGGCTTCGGTTTACTTCGGAAGCGTTCGGTATTGCTTCGGAAGTGTTCGGTTCGCTCGTAGAAATCCTTCCACGACTTCGGGTATCTTCGAAAACGTTCGGGTACGTTTCGGAGATGTTCGGTTCACTAGCGGAAACCTTTTCTCGGCTTCGGGTATCTTCGGGAACGTTCGGATACGTTTCCGAGATGTTCGGTTCACTAGCGGAAACCTTTTCCCGGCTTCGGGTATCTTCGGAAGCGTCGAGTACGATTCGGTAATGTTCGGTTCGCTAGTGGAAACCTTATTTCAGCTTCGACTTCACTTTGGAGAATGTTCGGTTTTCTTCGGAGCTGATAGGTCTTGTCGCTCCAGCAGCTAAAGCTGACTGGTTACCCGAAATAAAATTTCTTAGCTTTTATAAACTTTTTCGGGACGTAAACAAATGACGCGGTATATAGGTGTTCTTAGAAAGACGCATTCTATTCGTCCGAATAACGAGTCTTTCGATTGGTGGAAGCCTTAGCTTCTCGCGTAATTTTTATTTTTGTTTCTCGAACATTCTTATTTGATATTAAAATTCTTTAGTACATTGGTCGAGAAATGTCTGGGCGGGGCCTGTGAGTTGGTTTAAAGATTTCCAACATTATTAATTTTATTATACTGTTGGAAAATATGGGATATTCAAAAATGTGATCCGTTTGTTATGATTGTTTATAACAATCACATTCATGGACTGAAATGATTTTCACGTCGGCACAATCCTATCAAATGTTAACTACAACAATAAATAAGTTTTATATATATAATAAAACACAAGTGTATAGTTTCAAAATTATTATGTGTTTTATTATATATACAGGGTGTTCCTAAATATCATGTACATAAGGAAGGGGGTAACTATTTGGTTTATTTTGTGCCTAAAATTTCATATAAACATAGGTCTGCAAACGCTTCGTTACCAATATACAGGGTGTTGAAATTTCAAGAATTTTTCACTTTTTACTGTATAGCTCCTGCAGTTTTTTTACGATTTCTAATGTCAATTGTCAAATTAATAAACTCAAGTGATTATCTGAATAAAGCCAGAGCCTGCTAGACCATTTTAAAAAATTTAATTTTCTCTGGCGAATTACAGAAAATTGTTTTCTATTTTTTTTCTCGATAACGGTCAGAGATAAGAAAAAAATATAAGAGATCAAAAAGTTTCTAAACATGACAGAAAATTTATTGCGTATTTTAGAATCTAGCAGTGGCGCATCGCAAAAAAGTTCAGGGTGAGAAAAGAGGGCATGACCCCGAAAAAATTATTACCCTGTAGATTTACATAATCATTTGGCATGGCTAATGATGCAGGCCTTATAGCGTAACCTACCTTCCAAATTTGAACAAAATATCTCAAAAACTGCAGGAGCTATACAGTAAAAAGTGAAAAATTCTTGAAATTTCAACACCCTGTATATTGGTAACGAAGCGTTTGCAGACCTATGTTTATATTAAATTTTAGGCACAAAATAAACCAAATAGTTACTCCCTGCCTTATGTACATGATATTTAGGAACACCCTGTATATAATGGAGTTTCAACATGTATCTCCTTCGTCGATTATTAAAATAAGTTTTAGCTCAAACAGACCTGGAACAACGTTTCTATTTCACACCCAGGACCGGCATATGTAACATAAGCTGTAGTCTGAAAATGGGTAGAATGCCTCACGTAACTCTTGTGTTACTAATTTATGGACTAACAGGTAATTTGTTTTGAGGTTGAACAGAGTGAATAAATATACAGGGTATTAAATATGTCGTGTCTAAGTTATCGATCTTTATTGGTTATTTTCTCGTTTTTTTTTTAATCTAACCCATAATATTTTTATAAGTCAGCATATTCCTTGTAAAATTGCCTTTAAAAGGATACCAATAACATTTCAAAGTTATAACCCTTTAATGGGATATACTCATGTTTATAACATGCAATATGTGGGGCATCTAATAGTTGGTTGGTCTTGGTTTAAAAGAAATGGCTGTGCAGGCCTGTGCAACCAAACGTCAAATCTCTACTTCAAAAGTCCATAAAAAGTCGTTTTCTGCATAAAACTAATTATTACAAACAAATTGAAGGTTTAGCCATGGGGGCACCTATATCAAATGTGACTGCTCAAATTGTTTTGGAACATATCGAAAAACAAACAATAAAAAATTTAGATTTCAAACCAGGCTTGTTTAAATGATATATAGACGACTGCATAGCGTTAATTCCTGAGGACAAAATAACATACTTTCAAAATCAATTTAATCTATTCCACCATAAAATTCGTTTCACTATTGAAATAAAGAAAAATAGTTCGATAAATTTTTTAGACATTACTTTAATAAAAAAGAAAACCAAATTCAAACTACGTTTTACAGGAAAGCAATTGCATCAAGTAGATGCTTAAATTACAATTCCACACGACCAATGTCACACGAAAGAAATATAGTTAAGGCGTTAGCTGATAGAGCCATTTACCCCACGAGTCATGTTATACTATTTTAAAAAAATGAGGTGTGGCCACCACACGACTTTCTTATACGTATGAGCGTTTCAAACTATACAATTTTAAGAATTTTTTTATACAAACATTATTCAAAATCCTATTCTAAGTACTTTCATTCTCTTAATAAATCGCTATAGAATGCATACTTTGCAAGATATTCGAAAAAAAAGTGCTACTCGCTAAGAGTTAAAGTGCTACGTCCGGTCCGAATTTTGAAATTTCATGTATACAAAAAATATTGCAAATCCAACTCTAAATACTTTTGTACTCTTAATAAATATATATAGAATGCATAATTTACGACATATTTGCAAAAAATCGCTATTCGGTAAGAGTAAAAGTAGTACTTCCGATCCCAATTTTGAAATTTCTTTTATACAAAAGATATTTAAAATTATCATTTAAATACTTTTATACGCGTAAAGTACTTGTCTAAAAAACATGACTTGCAAAATATTGGCAAAAAACTGATTTTCGATAAGAGTAAAAGGCCTACTTTCGATAGGAATTTTGAAAAACTTTCATAATAAAATTCTTCTCAAAATTAATTTTGAGTACATATGAATTCTTTATAAATTTGTTTAAAATTAGTAGTTGACGAAATATTGGAAAAATTCGATTTTTTTACTGAAGTAAACTACTACTTCCGGTCTGCCGATTTTACTGAAAATCTAATCAGTTCTCAACAGGGAGATTATACTCGTAAATACAAAATTTGGAATTGATAGCTATAGCGGTTTGACCGCTATCGTGGTCACACACACACGGACACACGGACACACAGACACACAGACACAGACACACACGCACAGAGACATTTTTTAAAAACCAGTTTTTCGGTATCAGGGGAGTTCAAAATGTGGACATCTGCAAAAATCTCGAGGTCGAAAATTTTCATCATCACAATACTTCCTTATACTACGTATAAGAAAGTAAAATGACTTCAAGTTGTTTGTATATAACATTCAAGCAGTTTTGGAACTCAAACAGGTAGATTGTGGTAGGATAACATAGTACTGTCAATGGTTTTTGAATAACCTAATAATAATGACATTCTCGACAAATGCTTCTTTTCGGATGAGGCTTGATTCCATCTTTCAGGATATTTAAACAAGCAAAATATGAGAATTTGGTCTGCAGAAACCTTTCATGAATTTGTGGAAACTACGCTACATCCACAAAAAATAGGCGCCTGGCTAGCAGTTTCAAGAAGACGAATTATTGGGCCTATATTTTTTAATGAAACCATAACAGCTGAAATATATCGGAATGAATTATTACAGCCTTTTATTAATGAACTTTATGATGTTGAACTTACGGGAGGATATTTCCAGCAAGATAATGCATCAGCGCACAAATCTCGAGAAACAATAGCTTCTTTGCAACAATTTTTCTATACAAAAATTATTAATTTTCCTCCAAGACCTCCGGATCTGACAATTTTAGACTATTTCATTTTTCCGTATTTAAAGAATACCATTTTCAAGGCCAGACATTACACACTCGAAAAGCTTCGTAATGCTATTGTGAATTTTTGTGCTGACATAACCCAAGAAATCCTAATAAATGGCTTTGAAAGAATGAAGCGTAGTGTTCAACTTTGTCTTCAAAATAATGGTCAACAATTCCAACATCAGCTTTAGTATTATTTTCTTAGTTTTGACTATTGTAATAAAGAAATTTTCAAAAACTAAATTACCAAATATTACACACATTTACATGGCATAACCAAACCATCAAGATTATGCGTTTGTGTCTGATTACATGCACTGTCACCAACCATTAAAAAAACATGGCCGTCTCTAACGAGGAAAGTATTTGAAGGCACGGTATGACACAACCTTAATAAAATATAGAGTTGTCCAAGACGCTGTCTTATTGAACCTAATATGGCCACATATATGCTTGTGTTTCTTAGGAACAGATGTCTAGAACGTGCTGTGCTATAAGTTGTGAAGTACTAGTAGTCTCGACCTTATTAAATTATTTAAAATATGTAGTGAGCTATATTTTCCATATAAAATAGATTTAACAGGTTGACTGCCACATATATAAATCGCAAAAATGCCTTCAAAATAACCTGATATTCAGATGCAATGAAGTAGAGTAGTAGAATGTGTGATAAAATTGTATCTACATAGACGTACATAAAAATAAGTTTGTACCATTCCATTTTCAATACATTTACAATTTGTTCTTGTTTCATAATCATGTACAAATCTTTATAACACATTTTTATCTCCTAAAACTATTGTAACCCTATAATTTCCTGCTAAATACAAGCGGTGAGATATAACCAGTTATGATATCATGTCAACTGTCCTCAGAGGAAAGTGTTTTGCAGAAACAGCTTGTGTTTCTTATAAGACCAACGTAAAAAGAACAACACATTCAATAACCAATACTAATAGTTTTGTATTTCTCTTAAAACGACGCCATACACAGCTTTTTATCTGTAAAATTAACTTTAAAAAAATATATATTGACGTAGACAATTAATTAATTACCACATTCAAGCTGTTAGATAAATACTGCTCATAAATAGTAGTGGATATCTCTTCCTGGCTACAGGCGGCCATTTTTAGTGGAACTTATTCTGGACAACTCTGTTGTTGATCGTAATGCGCTAATATATATAATGCGAAACTTAAACTAATAAATAATTTGTTCTTAAGAGGGGCGTTTACTAACAAATAGAAACTTATGCAACTTATATTACTCACGGGACGGGTAGGCGCAAGGGGGTGTGAGTAGGTGGAGCTACACGATATTCGGTTTCGATCACAGCCCTTCGGTTATATTCACAGATTCTGTCATAGATAAAGAAATACTATAGATAGGAAACATAATATATAGAGATTGAGTACTTACGGAACTGTTGATGTTGTTAATGTTTTATAATAAGCCAATTTTCGCTTGCCCATAACTGTTATATTATTATACACTCGAAAATTATAGGTATATATGACATTTAAATGCGAGTGACAGTTTGTAGTTAAACTGTCACTCGCGTTTAAGTCTGCAATAGTCGACCGATTCCGATAGATTTTCGTTTTCGCTAGGACCGGTAGAGATACCGTAAAGTGGGGATAGACGACGCGATTAGCTTGGAAAAACCTCGTGTAGAATGTGTGTGACAATGTTTACTGCTTAATGTCTTTTATCTTTAAAAATAATTACATAAATTTGATTTTTTCTTCATATCGTACATCAAATGTGCAGCTGGCGCGTAGAGGTCGTTTTTACTTTCTTATACGTAGTATAAGGAAGTATTGTGATGATGAAAATTTTCGACCTCGAGATTTTTGCAGATGTCCACGTTTTGAAGTCCCCTGATACCAAAAAAGTGGTTTTTAAAAAATGTCTCTGTGTGTGTCTCTGTGTGTGTCTCTGTGTGTGTGACCACGATAGCGGTCAAACCGCTACAGATATCAATTCCAAATTTTGTATTTACGAATATAATCTCCTTCTTGAGAACTGATTAGATTTTGAGCAAAATCAGCAGACCGGAAGTAGTAGTTTACTTCAGTGAAAAAATCGAATTTTGCAAATATTTCGTGAATTATAAGTTTAAACAAATTTATAAAGAATTCATATGTACTTAAAATTGAAATTGTGAACAATTTTATTAAAAAGGTTTTTCGAAATTCCTACCGGAAGTAGGTCTTTTACTCTTATCGAAAATCAGTTTCTTGCAAATATTTTGCAAGTCATGCTTTTTAGACAGGTACGATACGAATATAAAAGTATTTAGAACTTAATTTCCAATATCTTTTGTATAAAAAAAATTTCAAAATTCGGACCGGAAGTATCACTTTTACTCTTACCGAATAACGATTTTTTGCAAATATGTCGTAAATTATGCATTCTATGTATATTTATGAAGAGTGCAAAAGTATTTAGAGTTGGATTTGGAATATTTTTTGTATAAATGAAATTTCAAAATTCGGACCGGAAGTAACACTTTCATACGTATAAGAAAGTCGTGTGGTGGCCACTCCTCATTTTACTTTCTTATACGTAGTATAAGGAAGTATTGTGATGATGAAAATTTTCGATCTCGAGATTTTTGCATATGTCCACGTTTTGAAGTCCCCTGATACCGAAAAAGTGGTTTTTAAAAAACGTCCATGTGTGTGTCTCTGTGTGTGTGTCTGTGTGTGACCACGACAGCGGTTACACCGCTATAAATATCAATTCCAAATCTTGTATTTACGTGTATAGTCTCCCTCTTGAGATCTGGTTAGTTTTTCAGTAAAATCGGTACACCGGAAGTAGCAGT
The DNA here is from genome assembly GCA_963170755.1 of Amphimallon solstitiale. NCBI lineage: Eukaryota > Metazoa > Arthropoda > Insecta > Coleoptera > Scarabaeidae > Amphimallon > Amphimallon solstitiale. Next base: position 159,420,124 of record OY720675.1, on the reverse strand, counting down.
TTACTTCAGTGAAAAAATCGAATTTTGCCAATATTTCGTCAACTACTAAGTTTAAACAAATTTATAAAGAATTCATATGTACTTAAAATTAAAATTGAGAACAATTTTATTTAAAAAGTTTTTCGAAATTCCTACCGGAAGTAGGTCTTTTACTCTTATCGAATATCGGTTTTTTGCGAATATTTCGCAAGTCAAGCTTTTTAGACAGGTACGTTGCGTGTATAAAAGTATTTAAAACATAGTTTTCAATATCTTTTGTATAAAAAAGATTTCAAAATTCGGACCGGAAGTAACACTTTTACTCTTACCGAATAGCGATTTTTGGCAAATATGTCGTAAATTATGCATTCTATATATATTTATTAAGAGTACAAAAGTATTTGGAGTTATATTTGCAATATTTTTTGTATACATGAAATTTCAAAATTCGGACCGGAAGTAGCACTTTTACTCTTAGCGAGTAACACTTTTTTCGAATATCTTGCAAAGTATGCATTCTATAGCGATTTATTAAGAGAATAAAAGTACTTAGAATAGTATTTTGAATAAGTTTTGTATAAAAAAATTCTTAAGATTGTATAGTTTGAAACGCTCATACGTATAAGAAAGTCGTGTGGTGGCCACACCTCATTTTTTTTCTTTTGTTTACCAGCCTTAGTTAGTAGACATTAATCAAATTCATGCATTTTTGTGGTTATTTCTAAAACACATAACTTTCTTAAGAAAATAAAATAGTACAAACACTGACCTTGACATTAAAATTTATGCGTTTTGGGTCACTAACCCAAATTTGAGATTCTAAAATTACAAAATAAGTTTAAAAAACGCGAAACGACGATGCCTTAATTTTCGATAGGTAAACGCTCCTCTTAAAAGAACAAATTTTTATAGATGAAATCAAATCAAAAACATTAAACGTCAATTACAGCAATGAAAATAATTTCCTTTTATTTTTTATATGCCTTTATCGTTTTCACTTATATTGAATTTGTATGGGATAGGCTGCGCGACGAATTTACATTCTAGTTATATAAATTAACGAATTTAACTTGATTTGTTATTGGTAGATTTCATTTACAACCGTGGGCGGATATGAAATATTGATTCAGTTAACTGGAATTGCCTACTTGCCCATTTTGTGGCTAGTGTGTTAAGCAGACGATTTCAGTGGAGGAGAAATAATATTGTGCAAGTAACGGCGCAGACTTTTCCAGCTCCTTTCTTTTAGGAAACCTTATGGCTAAATATTATACTCAGACGAATACCACTAATATTTTCAAAATAATAATACACTATTATACAATGTTTTTAAACATAACGAGGCGTATTTATCGTTCTATATAAGGATGTTGAATGGATATAGTAACACCCAAATCAGGGAAAGCTCATTGAAAAACGTTGCCTTTGAATAATGAAATACGGCTATGACTAAATGCTGCAGAAATGATTTCCTGCAGATTTTTTGAGTATTAAAATGTCTGAATAGCGAGACAGGGAATCGATATCGGGACTTATAGGGTCTACTAAAATACTATTATTACGTGCATAATAGGTACACAAAAATTGTGTTTATTAGATAAACATAACAATTACATATGTATTTGTATTAAAATTTGTTTATATTAACTGATTATTTACAAGTGGATGACAACATGCCAATTATAACTAAATTATGACAAAGGTAAAAGAATTTGGAAGATCTATTCAAAATTTATGTTTATTTAAAATCTGCTTCATTTGTTAAAAAAAAACGCCTCTTGGCAATAGAGCAACCGATTCCAAAACATTGATGAAATTATCCTACCTATGAAATTTGACGTTTTTTTTTAAATGAACGAAATTTAAAAGAGAAACATAAATTTTGAGTTGATCTTCCAAACACCTTTTAAATGATGGGTCACTCAACCCCCTTTGTCGTTTAAATTTTTAAGTTGATATAATATAGCCTACAGGCCCATTTGTCAAAATTTTAAAATGAGACATGGTTATAAAGTTAGTATTTTTATTACATGCACTCAATTTCAGTCACGTACACAACATGTTACGTCACTACATTACATATTACAGAAAACAGCCAAATATGGGCTTTTCAATGTCCATTTGCTCAAGTTGAAAATTCATTAGTACTTTATTGACTCAAGATATTATGAACATTTCACTTTGGTTTGGTTGTATATTTGTTATATTCTTTAACATTTGATATTCTTGTTTTGTTTAAGCCGGTTATTTGGACATTAACACGAAGATACTATTGTTCCGGCACTATCTCAGACAAAAATCTAACAGAACACTCTAAGCATAAAATGCACTTTTTATTTCTCGCTAACCCACAACAAAATTATCATACGAGGTAGGCGCCATAAATTCTCGGCCTGATATACAAAAAAGAAACTTGGAACAATATAGGACTTTTTATTTTTCAATGTAATCTTCCCTAACTTCTATACATTTATTACAACGATTAATTAATAATTCGATACCCTTGTAAAAATAATCTGAAGTTTTTCCGTCAAAATGTTCTATAACAGCTGCTTGCAACTCACTGTCGTCCTTAAAACTCCGTTCCCTAAGGTCTTTTTTTAAAATTAGAAAACAAAAAGAAACACAAGGAGCTATATCCGGATTATACGATAGATGTTCCAATTCTTGAAAGCCGCATTTGCGGATGGCAGCTTGTGAAACGGCGGCAGTATGGACAGGAGCATTGTCCTGCAATAATCGCACGCCTTTTGTCAAATTTCCACGACGTTTTGCACGAATACTGTCACTTAATTTATGCAATAAAGACGCATAATATGTGCCTTTCACACTTGTGTTGCCTCTTTAAAGTCAATTAGCAAAATGCGCTCACAATTCCAGAATATTGTGGCCATCACCTTTTCGTTGACTGAACGACTTTCGCCTTTCTAGGACGAGGTTCATCAGGTCGCCGCCACTCCATGGACTCCGTTTTCGATAAAGGATCGTAAAACAGAGCAATTGTTTCATCCCCTGTGACAATGGACTCCAAAATCGGTTTTGGGTCGTCTCCCCACATGTTTAAAAACGACTGCGCACATTCGACTCGAAGTTCACGTTGGAGAGCAGAAAGAAGTCGTGGTATGAGGGGAACTATTTATATTTCGGGAATTGGCAACACTAATGTCAATAGCTAAAATCTGACAACACCATAATAAAGTTTGACATTTTTTAGCGCAAAAGTACTCACAACGTTTTGATGTACAAGTGCTATTTGTTTTGTTTACAGTGAGTTCAGAAAATCAATTTGACAAAATAATGGAAATTTCAAGAGAAGATTTTCGTTGGATTATTTTTCACAACTTTCGACGTGGATTATCTCAACAAGAATGTGTCGATGAACTCAGTTCTTTGTATGGCGATAAAGTATCATCAAAAACCACAGTATATCGCTGGTATAGTGAATTCAATCGTGGTCGTAGTTCCGTCGCCGACGAATTCCGTGAAGGTCGTCCAAAATCGGTTGTTGTGCCACAAAACATTGATGCAGTGCGTGAACTGATAATGCAAGATCGTCATGTGACATATTGTGAGATAGAGGCATCCTTGCACATTAGTTCCACTTCAATACATTCGATTTTGCATGAACACTTAGTTGTAAAAAAAATTTGTTCTCGTTGGATACCCCATAATTTATCAATCGCTCAAAAAAAGGCACGCGTCAAGTGGTGTAAGGAAATGATGAAAAAGTTCAACCGTGGTGCTTCAAAAGACGTATATAAAATCGTGACAGGTGACGAATCATGGATATATGCTTATGAGCCGGAAACAAAACAGCAATCGACCGTGTGGGTATTTCAAGACGAGCTAAATCCAACAAAAGTTGTTCGTGGAAGAAGCACAGCGAAGCAAATGGTCGCCTGTTTCTTCGGCCGAATGGATCATGTGGCTACTGTTCCGCTTGAGCAACGTAGAACTGTCAATCCCGAGTGGTACACGACCATTTGTTTGCCGGAAGTCTTCGGAGAAATTCGTAAAACTAACCCCCGAAGACGAATCATTCTACATCATGACAATGCGAGCTCTCACACATCTCGTCAAACAAGGGAATTTTTGAGCAGTCAAATCATCGAATTGATGACTCATCCTCCGTGTCCTGACTTGGCACCCAATGACTTCTTCTTGTTCCCGAATATCAAAGGTAAACTGCGTGGTCAGCGATTTACGAGCGCCGAAGAAGCAGTTGAAGCGTTCAAAAACCATTTTTTAAAGGTGTCTCAAGAGGAATGGAAAAACTGCTATGATAAATGGTTTGAACGAATGCAAAAGTGTATTGATCATCAAGGGGAATATTACAAAAAACAATAAAGCCATTTTCATTTAAAAATGTTTGTTATTATTTGCTATTCCCGAAATATAAATAGTAGCCCTCGTACCCATCTAGCACTAATTTTATTCATACTCAAATGGTCATGGAGAATTCGGCGAAAACTTGTTTTGGAAATGTTTGTTATCACTGCTAATTCCTTCACTTTCAAACGGCGATCTTCTAGCACTAAATGTTCAATAATTGAAATTTGTTGAGGCGTTATCACTTCAATTGAATACGAAGGAGATGAATCACCGTAAACGCCGTGTAAACGTTGTTTAATGTGATAAGGTGTATACCCTTCTTATGTTAAATATTTAATAACAGCGCGGTACTCAATTTTCGTGACGGCGTCTGAACGCGTTTGAACCTCTATAAGCCTGTCAGGCCGAGAATTTATGGCGCCTACCTCGTATGTATCTTTGGTAATACTATAACATAGTAATTATATATTTCCACAATTTTCCAATCGATTTTCATTCATATATATTCTTAAATTACAAATCTGTTACAAATAATTACTGAAAACATTTAAACATCAAAATAAGGTGATTTTTCATAGTAACTGTACACACTTAAAGCACTAGGAGATTATTAGTTCAATTAGTTTAACTGTGAAGTAAAAATAACGTCCTACAGTCTATCACCGGAAGCGGAGAGTTTGATAAACTTGCTGTTTAAAGATTCTATTTACATACATAAGTGTGTATGTATATAAAAAACATTTAAATTAGAAATAGACTAAATTGATGTTAATATTGTTGTGGAAGTGGTTTTCTAGTCCTTGTAGTCTGCGGAAACCATATTAACCTATATATATATATAGAAAAAAAAATAAAGAAAAGAAATATTGCGGATTATAGAATAAAGTATAGAATTTCATGGGGTAACTCCGCTCAAAATGCAACTGCGGACGAGAACCAAGTAGTTCGAAACACGTGTCCGCAGTTGCATTTTGAGCGGAGTTACCCCATGAAATTCTATACTTTATATAGAAAAATATATATATATATATATATACCGGTGTCCTAACGATGGACAAAGTATATAATAATGTAGATAGCGAAAAATTGTAGATAGTTATAGCTATGTAATTTAAAAATATTTGATTTATTTGAGAACGTTCAATCAAGACAACTTACATATTAGAGACAATTAAACATTAATTTGTATTAGTGATTTTCAACTATTTCTGAGATATTGGTGAGTTTTTGTCGAAAATTGCAGAACGTTTGCTCAATTAGTGGAGATATCATTCCATTACGTGAATTTTATGTTTGTTTTGACATTTCAATGCTTGGTTCTTTAAAATTACATACAATTCACTGAACTTAAACATTCTTTAAAAGAAATGGAATATTAAAAATATTTGGCAGTGAAAAGTATTAAAAATGTATTACTTCAAAATATCAACTCACTTGGGTCTAGGGGTAAAGTTGTAAAAGTTATAGAATATTATATCTGAATAAACCCAGTTATGAGTTATTAAGTTGTTATTACTTTTATTACACATACTTCCTTGTCAAGCATAAAATTCGTAACTGACAAAATCATTGTTCAAAGATATTCCATGTTTAGTAAAATTTTCACCAAATAAAGATTTTATTAAGAACTGATTTTAATATTTACTCAGCGGTTGCAAAGAATGATTTAATAAGCCAAAGCATTTATTCACCATATAACCAGAAATTAAAGTTTTAATAGATATAGCGTTGAGTTTGTATCAGGTTTGCAAAGAAAGAATATCTACTCATAATTTAATTTTATTAAATAAAAAAAATAACTGTATTACAAAATACATATTAGTATATGTTATCGTTTAGAAATTTGCATAAACTTTGTAGTTGGTGAGATATTGGTTAAATTATAATTTTACATACACAGAGAGCTACTTTTAAGATTAACGTAGGGGACGAAATTTATGCTGTCGTGTAAGACCTTTTAAAACAAAAATTAAAATCTCGAAAGTTGTAAATATTAAAATGTAAACTACACTTACAATATGGAGTAAATACAAGAGTAAATGTTATAACACTCTCCGAACATTGTTTAAAAGAATATAAAAACCCTCTAATCGAGAATTACGGGAGGGCATCGTGTCATTATCAAAAAATGAGGTGTGGTCACCACACGACTTTCTTATACGTATGAGCGTTTCAAAATATACAATTTTAGGCATTTTTTTTATACAAAACTTATTCAAAATCCTATTCTAAGTACTTTCATTCTCTTAATAAATCGCTATAGAATGCATACTTTGCAAGATATTCGAAAAAAGGGCTACTAGCTAAAATAAAAAGTGCTACTTCCGGTCCGAATTTTGAAATTTCATGTATACAAAAAATATTGCAAATCCAACTCTAAATACTTTTGTACTCTTAATAAATATATATAGAATGCATAATTTACGACATATTTGCAAAAAATCGCTATTCGGTAAGAGTAAAAGTGTTACTTCCGGTCCGCATTTTGAAATTTTTTTTATACAAAAGATATTGAAAACTATGTTTTAAATACTTTTATTTCCGTAACGTACCTGTCTAAAAAGCTTGACTTGCGAAATATTCGCAAAAAACCGATTTTCGATAAGAGTAAAAGACCTAGGTAGGAATTTCGAAAAACTTTTTAAATAAAATTGTTCTCAATTTTAATTCTAAGTACATATGAATTCTTTATAAATTTGTTTAAACTTAGTATTTGACGAAATATTGGCAAAATTCGAGTTTTTCACTGAAGAAAAACTGCTATTTCCGGTCTACCGATTTTACTGAAAAACTAATCAGATCTCAAGAGGGAGACTATACAAGTAAATACAAAATTTGGAATTGATATCTACCGCGGTTTGACCGCTATCGTGGTCACACACACACAGACAGACAGACAGACACACACCTTTTTCGGTATCAGGGGACTTTAAAACGTGGACATCTGCAAAAATCTCGAGGTCGAAAATTTTCATCATCACAATACTTCCTTATACTACGTATAAGAAAGTAAAAGTGCTCCTCGCTAAGAGTAAAAGTGCTACTTCCGGTCCGAATTTTGAAATTTCATATATACAAAAAATATTGCAAATCCAGTTCTAAATACTTTTATACTCTTGATAAATATATATAGAATGCATAACTTACGACATATTTGCAAAAAATCGCTATTCGATAAGAGTAAAAGTGGTACTTCCGGTCTGAATTTTGAAATTTTTTTTATACAAAAGATATTGAAAATTATGTTTTAAATACTTTTATATCCGTAACGTACTTGTCTAAAAAGCATGACTTGCGAGATATTCGCAAAAAACTGATTTTCGATAAGAGTAAAAGACCTACTTCCGGTAGGAATTTCGAAAAACTTTATTAAAACAATTTTTCTCGAATTTAATTTTGAGTACATTTGAATTCTTTATAAATTTGTTTAAACTTAGTAATTGACGAAATATTTGCAAAATTCGATTTTTTCACTGAAGTAAACTACTACTTCCGGTCTGCCGATTTTGCTCAAAATCTAATCAGTTCTCAAGAGGGAGATTATATTCGCAAATACAAAATTTGGAATTGATATCTACAGCGGTTTGACCGCTATCGTGGGCACACACAGACAGACAGACACACACACAGACAGACACACACACACACAGAGAGACAGAGAGACATTTTTTAAAAACCACTTTTTTGGTATCAGGGGACCTCAAAACGTGGACATCTGCAAAAATCTCGAGGTCGAAAATTTTCATCACAATACTTCCTTATGGTGGCCATCTCGCCCATCTCAATTACATTGCAAACATGTTGCGAACATATCGCACCAGAAATCGTTAGCAACCAACAAAATGACAAAAAAAAATACGAGCATGATCTACAAACTTATCTCCAGGGGACTGAGTAGTTTTAGTAACGGAAGTTTGTTCGATTAATGTGGAAAAAAATGTTAAAAAACAGGAAGTTTTGATACCAAAAATCTGCTACTTTATTTCGTAATTACTTGGAATATATAGATAATTGCCAGATATTAGATAGCTTACCCCCTGGAGAAATAAATTCTCTTTCTTTTGATGCTTGATACAAAGCAATTAAGCGTATTTTATAGCTGTCTTGTTCTTTTAAATGTTTTCACCCGTAAATTCCGATTGACTTGGATCTAAGAGACATATTCTTATGGGAAAAGTAGATTTCGTTTATTATAATCACGGTGGTAGGTGCAGCAATTCTTAAACAGAGGGCGCTGCCAACGATAGGTTATTGTTAGGCAAGTTTAGTGTTGCAAAATTTTAATGTCTACGCCAAATATAGGCTCGACATACTTGTATATTGCTTACTCTGTCATACTCACTTACGTTATATATGTGTTTCAGTCAGGCATCAAAAGAGTAATCTTTAAAGAAAAAAAGGTTACAAACACATGCTCTTCAATTACAAAAAACCGAAAATAGAACTTAGGCGTCTCGGATTCTCATTTAATAATAAATCTACTGAAAATATCGGGCCAACAGAGTATTTCAAGTACCTATTGTTCAACCATATTTTACGAAAAATATTTATGTTTTGATGATTATGTACAGTGTATCTCAAATTACATGCTAATCTGAAAATACTTTCTGATTTAATTTCCATTTAATTTGCAGTCGATTTCCATAAATTTGCTTTTAATTTGCAACATATGTACAGTATGTCGCAACATACAGGGTGAGTCATTAGTAGCCGTTTCTTTGATTGCTCCTTTATGTTTTAAATAAAAGAAAAAACAATTAAAGGAAGTTTCATGGTTGCTTAAGGCGCATATTCTAAAAATACTTTAAGCCCGACGCACTTCCAGTTTCACCGGAAATGCATGGAACTTCATTTTTTTAAATGACCACTCTATATATTTTTGGATTTTTTAGTACTGTTTAAAATTGTCTATTCAGCTGTTTTTCCTTTTCAAAATTGAAGCAATAGTTTTTGAGTTATTAATTTTTTTTTTTAATTTTTTGACCAAAACACGTCCAAAAAAAAACATTGTATCATTGTCTTTAATTAGATTTTTGTCAATGGGCAGCATATAAATTAGCCCAACTTTCCCAATTTTTTGTTTACCGACGAAGCTACCTTCTATTAAAATGGATACGTTAATCGTCACAATTTTCGTTATTATAAACATATAAAAACCTTCACTTTATCACACCTGCAAACTTTCAAAATTGTTGGTCATTCAGTGGTAGTTATTGGTAGTTACATAATAGGACCTTATTTCTTTGATGAAAATGTTAATGAAGGAGAGTATCTTCGATTTCTACGGACGGATTTTCAAATCTTTTTGAAGACATGAACGTTATAATCAGAGAAGCGTTTATAAGAATAATGTAAAAGTTTTATACAACATTAGTACTTCTTTGGAAAACAGAATACTCACGTGCATTGCACAAACTTGTGGTTATGTTGAACATATTCGTTAATGAAATTTGTTTTTCTTACTTTTGATTGTTGTTACGTTGCACAATAGTTGTAGGTTATTTAAATTGCGTTATTTTGTTGCAAAATTTATTTCTATTAAAGTTGTAGGACATCAATTTATAATTTTGAAAAACTACAGGCATCTGTTATGAACAGCTTCAACAATAAAAGCATACGAGCAATTAAGCAAATTAAATTGAAGATAGCAGCGTTGTTTCGTACACCTTTTAGAGAGGCGGCTTCTTCAAATATGTCAGTAAACTTACGCTTTATTATATTTGGTTGTTAACCAATAGTTTAAGAAATGAAATACTGCAACTGGATATTGCCGAAATTAAAAAAACTGAAACGCGATGCCCTTCATTCTGTAAAATTATTACTTTTGGGATAGTGGATTTAACCTTTACTTTGTTTGACAGTTGAATAAGGAGGTCGGGCACCATTCCAGCCTTCCATTGGTTGAACGAATATTTCGGTGCATAGAACAACAGCGCTCGTAGTTTTTATTTGACCGCTAATTGCTCCTATAGTGATTATCTCAGAAACTACAAAAGATAGGTACAGGACATTGTCAACAAAAATGAAAGAGAAAAGAAAAAGAAACAAAATGCCACAATAAAATACTGGGTGTTCCATTAAAAAAAAAATAAGTTTTTGGTATGTCAAAATTTCTGGAAGTAGACTTTCAAAAAACGAAGTTTTTTGAGGTATTGTCGAGTGCAACTTATACCAAATGATGCAGAATTTTCTTGGCTACAAGCACCACCAAAGTTTATGTTTTTACTTTTAAAAACAATGTTAAAATGATTTTTTTCTGAACACGTGTTTTGGTCAAATATTTTCAAAAAAAATTAAAATTGAGAATGACATATTATTTAAAGAAAGTATTCTAAAATTATACGATGAAATGATGTAAGTTAAATTATTTGAGGATTAGAGAAAGTGTAGAAATGGTGTATTATGATTAAACAATTTTTTTTTAATATATATATATATATATATATATATAATATATATATTTTCAAATATATATAAATCGATGGTACGTTTGCGTGCGATCTTGTAGCTTCTGAACGACTTGACCGATTGAGGTCATATTCACGCAATATATTTATTTTGTCGAGACGATGGTTCATAGCTAGGCAAGGATCCGATAAATGATGCTGTAGTCATGTTACTTAAGAAATTTATATAAACAGCAAATTTGCGAGATATTTCAAAACGCTGCTATTCGATAAGAGTGAAAGTCAGTTGCAGACTGAAGAGTTCGTTTAGGTGAAGCAATTACAAGACTGATTAGTTTATTATTGCTGATATACTCTCAGTAGCCGAACATATCACCGATAATAAACGAATCAGTCTTGTCTGTCTAATTGCTTCTCTAAAACGTTCTCACCAGCCGTCACTGTCGAAAGTGTTATTTCCGGTCCGAATTTTGAATTTTTTTTTTTTTACAAAAATATTCCAAATCCATATTTAAATACTTTTATACTGTATAAAATGCATAATTTTCGAGATATTTTCAAAAAATTGATATTCGATTAGAATAAAATTGCTAGGTACTTTCAGTTCGTATTTTGGAAATTTCTTATTACAAAAATATTCAAAATTGAGCTTTCAATATTTTCATACACTCGATATGTTTGTCTAGAATGCATGACTTGCGATATATTCGTAAAAGCCTGTTTTACGATCAGAGTAAACACCTACTTCCGGTAGGAATTTTTTTATAAAATTGTTTTCTAATTTACTCTAGATCACTTTGTTATACTTTAGATAGATATTTGCCTAAAATTAGTAATTGACGAGATATTGCTATTATTTGTTTTCTTCACTGAAATGAAGTATGTACTACTCCCGATTTATCGATTTCACTGAAAATATAATCAGATTTCCGAGGGAGATTATATTCCTAAATATACACTTCGGTATTGATGGCTTTTACGTTTGGCCGCTATCATGGTCAAACAGTGAGAGAATTTTTTTTTTTTTTGCGAACAAATACATTAATTAATTAACTCGAAAATTAATGCATAATGACGTATTTCTACACGCTCGCAGCTGACGTAATAGAAAATTTAAAAAAAATTGTATACAATGGTTATAGAAGTATACTTTTTGACAAAAGAACCTCAATAACTCAAACTTAAAAATTGAATGAATTAAGATCAAATTTCGGCCACTGGTCGACCACTAGTATTAATTATAAGGAAAGTTATTTAGGTACCTATACAAAATTTTTAATCTATTTTCTTCAATCCTGTAATAAAAATTAGTTACATATGTAAGAAATTTAATTCAATATTCTGCAGACCTCGTTTTTAATTATATTTTAGTAAATTATTATGAACGTGGGAAATCCACACTGTCGGATAAATTTTAGGGTGGTCTTTCAAATTTTTTTCCAACTGAATCGGGCATTCTAATAGCTGATACGGTATCAAAAGTAATACAAAGAAGGCATTTTATAATATTCAAAACTACTTTCTGAGCACACATGTAGATTTAACCTATTTAATTAGTGTTATAGGTATGTGAAACATATTGATTGTTTCTCTTTTTCTTACTTTTACACACACAATAGGCCTTGTGTTTCTTACATTGACAGGTTCACTACTTACGGGTTTTCTTAAATAAACAGTTCATTTTTTAGTTAAATTTGAATAAATACTTGGCGAGATACTTCTATAAATAAAACTATTTATCTATAAGAATAAAAATGTACTGCCTCTGTGAAAGTAGATTTTTTTATGCAAAAGTTGTTCCAAACTTACTTCTGAATACTTTTGTATCCATTACACATTTTGAAAAAACTAACCATTGACAACATACTCGGTAACTATGTATTTCGCGCTCAAGTGTCACTTCTCATCTACTAATCTAATTCTTCCCACTAAGACATGGTATATGCTCAAGTTACATAACAAAACACAAAATTTACCAACTTTGCCAAACTCAAACCTACTCTCTATTCCAAATAATAAGAGAAATACCCATGGTGACCATCAAAATTGAATCAGCCTATATATTCCTTTTTCAAAAATGCAATAATCACTAAAAAATACCTGTTTATTTTCTAAATCAAATAGATAAAGGACATAGATCTACATAGGTATTTACAAAACAATCATTATATGTAACAGTATGTTCCTATTATTCTTGTAAGGACGCAATTTGCATTTTTACAATTTAGGGTAAATATCAATGATTTCAAAATAGACACATATTCTATTAAATCGTGTATGAGACAAAAACTCTGTTTTTTGTCTCATACACAAAAAAACAACGGTCTGGTCTGCCAGTCTCTGTATAATTTGGTTCAATCTAAGAGATACGTTGCGTTAGTAGTGCCATCTTTTATCCAATAAATTTGTTTTACAAATAATATCGCTGCTACTGGCAACCAGATGGCTAATTAAAATACAGTCACGTATGCAACACATAATACACGCCAAATGGTTAGAAAAGGATAGAGCAATGTGACGATTCTCTTTCTATTAGACGGCCACCTTATACTACGTATAAGAAAGTAAAATGGTCACACAATTTTTTAATGCAAAAGTTGTTCTAAATTAAGTTTTAAATAAAATTATCTTTTTAAAAAAATAAAATTTGTCAGTAAATGTGTTACTTAGACCTCAAGTAACACATTTGTTTATACAAAAATTATTTAAAATCCTGTTTTCAGTGTTACTTCGTACGCAATTGTTTTTTTTTTTTATTTAAAAGTTCTTCCAAATCGAGATCTAAATGCTTTCGTAATCTTGATAAATTTATATAGAATGCAAACAGCAAAAAACCTGCTGTTAAATAATAGAGAAAGTGTTACTCCCGGCTCGAATTTTGAAATTTTGTTATATTAAAGTAGTTCAAAATCATACTCTACATACGTTCACTTGTTTTAATTTTTTATAAGAGTAAAAAACTTACTTAATTCATCTGAATTTAGTAGTTGACGTATTTGGGAAATCTGATTTTTGCACTGAAGTAAACTACTACATCCGGTCTCCAACTTCACTGAAAATATTCAGATCTCAGATTATAATAGTAAATATAAAATTTGGTATTAATAACTGCAGCTGCTTGGTCGTTATCGTGGCTACAGAGACAGAGAGTGAGAAAGGAAGAATGAGAGAGAGAGAGAGAGAGAGAGAGAGAGAGAGAGAGAGAGAGAGAGAGAGAGAGAGAGAGAGAGAGAGAGAGAATGTTAAAAAACTACCTCTTCGATATCAGAGAACCTCTAAACGTGGACATCTGCAAAAATGTACTACTTATAGGAAAGTAAAATGCAGAGAATTGATATTGGAGTATAGTATAATCAAATTTCTAAAAACAAAAATGAGAATATACTTCTATCGTTCGACTTGCGACGTATCTCATAGTAGTGAATTTAAACATTGATGATAGAAGTATAAAAAGTATCATAGATACCTTCAGAATATACAACATGGAACCAACTATCAACAACCTAACAAAAGTTACAAATGCTTCTAGAACATTGGTAGACAATATTTACACCAGTATTATCTTATGATAGTGAAGAAATAGCATCGCCTTTGTCAGACGATAGGCACAGGCCTTGTTCGTTAGCCATATAAAGGATATTCTTAATGAAATACTATTAGATGAAGAACTGAGAAAGTGCCTAAATAAAATTATAGAAAAACACAGTTTTTCTAACGGGTCATCGAAACTGATTTTCATGACCGCTTCTATGATTTTGCGATAAATATCAAAGTGTGCAACCCAATATGAATGGAGATTCAAACTTGAAATCTAGTATTGGGATGTAAATATGTAGGGTTATAAACTATATTCTAGCATTAGTTCCATTTATTTTTTTTAGGGTTTTTAACGTTAGCGAATGGTATTTAATTCAAAAGAACATGCGTTGAAATGTCGAAATAAACATTAAATTAATCAATCGTTATGTTATAGCAATTCTTCAAACGTTGTACAATTACATATTAACAAAAAGTTGCCATATCTCGGAAATAATAGACGACTAATAGGTAGGTACGTACAAAGTAATGACTAATGTCAGTTTAATAAACTCTTAAGGCTGGCGTATCGTACGCTGCACCGGACAATATTCACGTTGAAAACATGCCCACATTTAATTGTTATAAAAAGTACACAGTTATGTTAAGGAAACTTGATTCGAGGTCGTAGGGGGGTTTTAAATGTCTAATTGGGCTGTTTTTACACTATATACTGTGAATAAAATACCCCTTTTAGAGGTAAAAATAAATATTTTTTATCTGTAATTTTCAAATAAAATATAGCATTCTTGCACACCCCCCCTGGACTTAAAAAAAATTGTCTCCATTGTAACAAAAAATACTGCAACGAAAATAATATATTCGTTTGTAAATGGTATCAAAAATAAGAATGCGTGGATATTATGTGATATTAGGGTTACAATTCAACTATAGTGTGGACAAGAACCGTCAAAATCGAAGTCTATCACATCAGAAACTTGAATATTAGTGTAGCTTCTGGGCATTAGGGGGCACTGGAAATTAGGCGCATATATGTATTATTAATTAAAAATGTCTAAAGGATAGGTACTTTTATTTATGCAAAAGTACAATAAATTGTTCACAATACTTCGTCAAATAATAATAACTTTGCGGAATGTAATATAAAATATATACCTATAAAAAACAAAGTCGATAATAAATTTGCTATAGGTATAATAATCTTACACATTGTTTACTTTCGAGCGATGTATATTTATATATAATTTTTGAATGTTTGACATTATTTGAAATGTGTATGTTGCGATAACTGGACGAAAAGGGAAAACCTTTCTTGATTTAATATATGATATAATTAACTTCTTATAATGTTATCTAATTACGATTACATGTGTATTTATAATTGTACTGAAATAAGTAAAATCTGCAGAGGTACACCTTATATCTTGATAATCTCGAAGACTTAAACAATGCTTCTACTCGTACTATTATCAGATTATAATATCCAAACAAACACATAAACATGGATAAACTAGAAGATGGTATACCAACTCTAGGTATATTTTATTTAGTCTACTTCAGAAAATTAAATAATTCTTGATGCACAAATTTATTGAATTCTGCGACGGGACTACAAAGGCATTTTGATACCTATAAATATATATAGGTACATTTTTTACTTAACCAATAAATTTTGAGATTTACCGGTGCTTAACGCAAATTATCATTGTATACATTACTCTAAATAAATACTAATTTATTTATTCATAGTGTATGATTAAATAATTAAAAAATATGTACCTATGTATTTATTAATAAGAGTCTATTTGAAATATGTAAATGTACAATAGCTTGAATTACATCAATAACTTACGAAAGTAATTTTTATATTATACACGTACACACAAACAAAGAAGCAAGATTTACTATTGCAGAGCATAACAAAATCTATATTATTCCTACTAATAATATTTATACGTCTAATTTGCTATGATTCCGATTGATAATTGGTAGAAAGGATTAAATATAATGCCTATACACGATAAATATAACAAGCTTTTTTGAAAACTTTTTGGCTTATGAGCCGCCATCTGAAAAAACCGCTAAATTTTTGCACTATACCAGTTTTTACAAAATATCTTCCAAAGTATTCCATTACTTCCCGAGATAGACCTCTTTGAATTTAGAGATTTTTTCTTAAAAATGTAAAAATCACAGATTTTTAGTTGGTTTTTGCTCGATAGTAAGTATATAGTGAATCCTACGCTAAAGTTTGACACTGCATTTATAGTAGAGGTAAATAGCTAAAGTTCTGAAGCTCCAAATGTAGTTTGTCGTCCAGACACATTTTGTCTTATATAACAAAATATCACCATTTGCTTCTTATAATGTAAAGTTGTGGTATATCTGACACTTTTGTTGATGAAACTTATGTAGTATATAATTTATTTATAATTATTTATCAACTATTTATTTACTTACAAATTTATTGATATATAATTCACAGACCTATTGAATATATGAGATATACAAACTTAGCAATAAATGAACCTTTTTTGTTTTTAATAAATAGATACATTGATTTTGTCAGCATTAAGTTATTCCGTAACGTGTCTTCCTAAAAAACTACAAAAATATTCAAAAGTTTGTATGATAGTCTAAACGAGCTAGAAGAATCAGTTTGGTCTTAAACTTTAGCTACCTACCTCTACTATAAATGCTATGTCAGACTTTAGCGGTGAATACACCATTTACTTACTATCGAGCAAAAACCGATTATAAATCTTTATTTTGACATTTTTAAAAAAAAATTCTCGTATTTCAAAGAGGTCTATCTCGGGAAGTATTGAAGCTAAATATTCCGTTTTTGTATTAAATTGTAGAAAATTTTCTCTAGTTTAATAAGAACGTAAACGGCTTTTTTGCTCAAACTAATACTTTAAGAGATATTTTGTAAAAAGAGGCTAAAAAATTTAGCGGTTTTTTCAAGATGGCGGCGTCTGCGGTAGTGGGGGAAATAAGAAAACTTGGGATTTTGCAACAGTGTACCAATCCATACACCATATCAAAAAATCAAAAGTACCCTAATTAATGTAACCATATGCGACATTTTTTGGTATAGTTTGACTGGGCTATATGTATATTCTCCAAGGATTTTACATCGGTGGTGTTTCTATCACAGAAAGTTAATATTCTACGTTTTAGATATCTCTTGAAGGTACTAGATTTGGTAGACCATATAAAAATATGGCACAATAGGCTTAAATTATGTGTTCTGCATGTTCAACCATTTCGTCAGGTAGATAACTTCTTTTTCGGTGGTTTATATCAAAAATTCTTTATGTTGTCATTAATAGTGAAATATTAGGTAAGTCTATTAAAAGAATATAATAGTGGATATGTCATCTTTGGATAATATGAAAAATCTAAACCTTATTTTGGCAAACTTACTTCAGTTCGGTAAAATATATTTAGGTACGTTTAACAACTAAAATAATTACTTTCACTTCTGAATGTTGCGCATCTCCAATATTATTTAAGAAGATAATAAAATATGACTAATGTTAAGTACAGAAGCGCAGTTGATTTTTGCCAAAAACACTAGTGTCACCTATAGACAACCTATAACTAAACAGATTTACTATGAAAATTAATAGTGGACTAAAATACAAACGTAAGTAATTAATACCTATTGATCTTTTCTGGTTACATTCTGAATCATATCTCCTATACACACAGTTAAAGTTACGAAAATTACAATATAAGCTGTATGTTTTAGTTCATATGTTCAGAGACCGGACACGAGCGGCCGATGACTCATCACCCACGCGCACTATTGAAATTTTGTATTTTTAAAAAGTTTTTATTTTATTTATATAATTGGATAACAAGTTGGTGGTGATCTATAAAATACAAAATACGTTATTATTTGTTTATATTGTAGTTCAAATCGAGTAAATTCTCCGTACTTTATTAATCTCACGAAATATAAGGTAGGTAAATAGAAGAAAGGAATTTAACATTAAAATCGACTTTTTTGCTGTCCGTTTTCTCGACGAAACCAGATGTTGCATTTCACCATACGAATAGTGCTATTCAATAACTGCGTGATGTTATACATTATTTCTTTTGTCCGTCGTAATTTCGGCCTCATACGTCCGGTCTACATTCATTACACAATGTTTAGAATAAAACTGCAGTCTATGGTCGACTGTTCTACTTTTTCTACCCTTTGTAACACATCACGCAAAATGTCACTTATAAATATTTTATTTTCATTAGTTTTTAACAGTTTTTGTGCGGCGTTAGAAGGTTGATGGCTTTGTCCAACATTCTTTTTACAATGACTCATGTTTAAAATCCAAAATTCATTAAACACACTAGAAATTAAGCGAGAAAGAAAACTTCAACCACCTAGTGAAAATGATGACGCATGGATTAGAAACGTCATGAGAATAGTTTTTGAATAACGTACTTCCTGGTTACTTATATGTATAAAGTAGCCTCGATATTCTGGCTTTTTTACATACAATATTTTTAATAATAATAATAATAATACCAAGTTTTAGAAACCTCATCTTTGTCATGAGCTTTATTAATCACGAGCAAAGCGTAGCAGAGAGTGTGTTTATAAAGCTTGTAACTAAAATGATTTTTTTAAACGAGTTGTAAACTATTCTTTTTCTACGACAGCAGTTTAGGCATATTTTTCACAAAAATGGCACTTTATTTTTACAGCAAAATACTAAATTACATGTCTGTTGTCGCGTCACGTTTATTTATGTTGACAGATTGATGACAAGTAACATGATTTTGAGTCTCAGTTGATGATTGCCATTAACAAACCTAGAGCTACCTTCAACTCGTGACTAAAAAGCCCGTTGCTAAGTTTACCCCATGTCTAAAATGAACGAGTTCACAGTTTGTCGAGGTGTATTTAAAATATCACACAGCGTCATGTATAATATATGTACGACAAATGGCATTTTTTGTACTCATTGCCATAAAAGTGACATTTCGGGCATGCATCGTTCGACTCGAAAGTACAAATTGAAAAAAAAAACACTAGCTCTTTGGGGCATTTTAAAAGAGATCGATCTTTATAGTAATAAAATTTAGTTTATAAAAATACCACTTACCTGGATCTATTTGACGACTTTCTAAACGACATTGATATTGGCATTTCATTGTAATGTTTGTTCTGAACGATTGTATTAAAACAAAGAGTTTTAATTTAATGTTCGTACAAATCACTTGCGTGAAGATATCTTCCGCGATTTCGCGCGATTTGAGGCGTTCATTCCTTTCAGTCGCTCGCGCTTTAAAATTCTGCTCTTGCGGGAACATAATTTTTCCGCACTTGATTCGTAAAAAACTATTAAATATGGGAGTAGAAAAGTGTTTATTGCAGCAATCAAATACTTATAACATATTACACAAAATTGTAAAAAAAATTCTATCGTAGTCAACCTGAACCAGTGTGGGATATTATTTTTCTCATGTTATTTATAGTACTTGGTGGGAATAAGGAAATGTATTTATAAAAAAGGGCCTCTTAATCGACTTCAAAGAAACACAATGTTTTATTGATGATTTTGGACTAAGGAAACGGGAAAATTGACAAAAATTACATACAGACGTGGAATTGTACATTTTGAAATGTTGATATTTACACTTCATACAAACATACTTTGTATTTTATCCTAGCTCTAGTCATGATCACAGTATGATAAAGTTCCTTGGTTTCTCTGGTTTTACTTTCTTATACGTAGTATAAGGAAGTATTGTGATGATGAAAATTTTCGACCTAGAGTTTTTTGCAGATGTCCACGTTTTGAAGTCCCCTGATACCAAAAAAGTGGGTTTTATAAATGTCTGTATGTCTGTCTGTCTGTATAGTTTGAAACGCTCTACGTATAAGAAAGTCGTGTGGTGGCCACACCTCATTTTTTCATCATATACCCGTGCTATATGTATGATTTAATGTAATATACACTAGTGGTTCCCAACTGGTGATCTGCGAAGCGGGTTATTATTAAAAAAAATAATTTTGTTCGCATTACTTTATACAGTATCTACAGAGCTGTTTCAAGGGAATAAAAAAGTAAAATTCAATATGTTTTTGTTTCATAATTATTGCGATATCGGAAAAACACGGAGGACAAACGCAGTGTGTTAAATACGCCTTGAAAAAATATATGGAAACGGTGCCGATTATCTATTGTCAGTGGAAATAAGAGATTCTCTCCCTACACTAGCTTTCTCTATAGGCGTTTTTGGAAATTAAACCCGAGCATTTGATTGTAAGCACAAATGCGTACGTTAATTTAGTCGGGTACAAACAACCGTGTTTGTAAAATCGAAAAAGTAAACGGGCTGAACAACCCGGTTCGGTTTTCATAACCCTGGTAAGTGAGTAGGATAGTATAGGTTATTTAACCCCCTCTCCGGATACAACTGGAACGGCATCTCCATGCTTAATAAGTGAGGCAATGCGAAAACTATGCAACCCGCCGCACTTAGGGGTATATATCTCTTTCTAACACATTACATCTTTACATTTAATATTCTAAATTAATGAAAACCCGCTTATAAATAATTATCTATAAATGTATCGAAGGAAACCAGTAGGTGAAAGATTTATTTACACATGAAATTTCATAGAAAAATTTATTTAAAAAAATTTATACATTCACTTAAATACATTTATACGTTCTTAAATAGTATAAGCTTTGTAAATTTTTGTCTAACAGTTGCTTCTTTAGTACCAGTAAGTTCTTTTTTGCATGAGAGTGTGATCTGCAAGTAGCATACAAATGACAATTTTTTTAATTAGGTGCAATTCATGTAAATCTTCAGCTAAAAATTCTTCTACTGGAGGATGTTTTGGCTGAAAGTATTGCAATCTTCTGCGAAATATTGAACCGCTGTACTTTGCAATATTTTAAAGAAAAATTGTTTTAGCTAAAGAGCATTGAATCAACAATTGCCTAAATTTTTTTCCTGTAAGTTGTACTACTTGATAAACAATATCCGAGGTGTGAAGTAAACCTCCTTGGCTAACAGTTGAGTAATTTTTTTTAAGCTTCTGTCACTCTTATAGCAGTATGTGTGATCCATTACATGTGTTTTTATATTTTGATGTAATAATATTAAATGACAATATTTACAATCAATAGTAGTTACCAGTTTATGTCCAATGTACCATGATATATAATATAACTCTTTAAAGGGAAACTACAGCAAAAAATATACGATTAATAATACATTTATGAGTGCAAAAAAATATTACAAAACCTGTGAAATTGTAATGAATTTCGTTTGTCATGTTCATTTTTACAGCCATAAGCACTACAATACATAACCATGGTAAACATATTTCGCGGGTGTTTTACGTTTGTACTGGAAGCAATATAGCACAGTGTGGTGCGCTCGTTTATAATTCACAGCAAGTAGTGAATAGAAATGTAATTCTATCAATAAATGTTTCTACATATATTTTTTTACCAATCTTCTGTTTAAATGCACGGTTTGTTTAGGAATTTCGCAATAAAAACGGGATTTAGCCTACTTGTATTCTATTCGATTGTCTTTCTTGCCAACCTAAAACACCCGCAAAATTCGAAAAATGTTTACTGCACATTAATGCACCAGTTATCGGCAGTTTCAAAATATAAAATACAAAAAAGACACTTAATAACTGATGTGTCGATAGACTAATATAAATTATAAAATATAATGAACTTTTCAACTATCGAACCATATATAAGCTGAAGCGTGATTGAAATAGACACGCCTAACTTTATAGTTGTCTTTGTCCCACACTCATGCCTCAACGCCTGCCGTGTAAAGGAATAGCTCGATGCCGTTCCAGTTATTGTAAATATAGAGTTTAATGGTGTCAATCTACGAGGAAAGAATAAATTATGATTGGTCAATATTGCCATAACTGACCTGCCTTAAAGTGGTAACTTCCGTCTAAATAATACATATTCCCCCACCGGTTTATTATCTCTCCTGTTCTATTCTTTCCTCGTAGGTGTCAATACACAAAACTCTTTTTTTACTTTTATAGGAAACAAATTAAAAAAAGCCTTGATAAATTGTATTTTGCGACAACTACTTTAGTTTTTAATGCAAACTCCCTTCTTATTCCTCTTTGCGTTGAGTTTTATACACATTATAGTATAATCGTTAGATTCAAGTACAAACAAACTTGGTAATAAAACTATTTTACGAGTAGGTATCTGGAATTGGAATATTCACTGTGGTATTCATTTTGCTGGTACAGAATCTTACCTACGGATATAGGTTATGTTTATGTTACGTTACTATACATGGACGCAAAGTGCATTCGGAAATGTTTTAAATAACCCGGTAAAATTTGTGAACCGGTTAGGTACTTTCTGACCGGTGTTACGCCCTCAACAACGTCGCACTAAAATATTAAACTAAGGTAAGTTACGGTAACAGGAGAACCCTGTAGTGAGGTGGAAGAAATTGAAAACGCAGGGCCGAGCTAACTCTAGCCGCAGAGGGCGTGACGATTCAAGTAGTATGAATAACGAATCGAGCGTCGGTCGGCGACGACGCGAGCGACGTTGTCCGGGCACTAGGACACTATGCTACCTTAAACGGTAACCTACCTGCGTTCTCTATGATCTGCCACTGGCTGTGTCCCTCCAGCGGGAATCACCTACGGATCACCCTGTATAGGTCAGGTACACCATACCTCATCCAAGTGCTTGTCACTTAATAATATGTGGAGGTAAAAAAAAATATAGAAGAGAGAGAAAGATGGATGTTATGCTATATATTATTATTAAGCAGTTAATAATTTTGTTATTAAACACAAAAAAAAATTGACATCGAGTGGTCGGCAGCAGAAACGTTTCGTCGGCTCACAGGCTTATTTACATGTGGCGTATATAGATGCCAATCAACGGCGTTGTAAATACAATAAACGTTACTAACTGTTAACTTAAAAATAAAATTAAAGATAAAATTATTGAATTACTGAAAGAGGTTTTGTTTGCAAATGTAACATAAAGAATTTAAAATACGAAAGACATTTAATTTAGTTTATGCTAACGTAAAAAAAGTATATAGATATTATGAGAATTTACTGAATTATTGTATAGAATTTTATCGTTACAAATGAAAATTTAAATAGCGCAAAATGAGCAATAGAAAAAAAAATGTAATAGGAAATTTATTAAATTCTAACGTAAAGAATTATTAAAAAAACAGTTAATCTGAGTCGTACCTCATTATGATACAAAGTAGGCTACCAACAATCCTACTTAGGGACACTCAGAACTCAGCTATAACAAGTTAAAAAAAAAATTAAGCAAACATTTATTTAATTATATTAGTGACCTCACATTTGAGAGGGTGGCGCCATAGAAACTTGTAAATCACCTATTAGTCTTTAATTCAGGTAAATTGACCAGCTTACTGGCACAAGGTATCGACAAATAGTCGAAACACACGTCGTAAAATTATGATTGATGTTGTACTTAACTGGCAACCGGTGTGAAGGAGATCTCCCTAGTTGAAGATGGTTTTTTTTTGGCGTCTTCCTGGTCGGCAGGAGAAATCCCACGCAGAAGCCACTGAGATGGATGATATGGTACAACTAATAGATCGACTAATGTAGTCACAGTGATCCTTAACGGGAATGTACGGCCGCCATGTTGGCGTCGGTTACTGATGACTCAGCCCCGTACCCAGGCTTCTGGAGAACTACGATAACCGACTTCAAAAGTCACCAAAAGCGCAAAATATAAGAAACTTGCAGTTCACCACGTGGAACCACAAAATTTAGGGTGACGATAATTCACGAAAACACCCACGAAATTACCTAAGGTAGCGAAATCTTCTACTTATCCGTTAAAGCCGCCGTAGCGTTAAAAAGTCTTCTTAAGACATACAAAATGATTTACTGGAAATAAGTAGCTTTGCGCTAATGCTCTTCAGTTGAAGGACGACTTAAAAAAAGTCTTCTTAAGACATACAAAATGATTTACTGGAAATAAGTAGCTTTGCGCTAATGCTCTTCAGTTGAAGGACGACTTAAAAGTGCCGTCAGAAAACGTGCTCTCTGCAACCAATGCGCTATAGCCATCACGCAGGCTTCTAAATACGGAAGAGTTCTGTAGGTAAGTGACGGGAAAAATTCAAAAGATTGACGAACGCAAAACTATACGGCAAAAGAGACCGCCGATAACGTGACCTATATAATTAACCACAGACATCCTCGGAACTCAAGATGATGACAAAATTCATTGAAATACACTTACAATGTACGTAAGATTATAAAGTTAGATAAAACGAGAGGAGAAACTTCACGTCTAGAAAGTTGGTATTATGCGAACTGTCCGACAACGCAGTGTTCGCAATGACAAGTAACCAAACAGGTTCGTAAACAAATGCACGGTATGCTCGAAAGAGTAAATACACCACGAAAATGACCTAAATACCAGGTAAATAGATTAATTACTACCAGATAATGCACACCAGATATCGACGGGATTTTTCCCGATCTAATCGACCTTTGCAGGCTTTGAAATCGGACGTAGATACAGCGATATACGTGCTAAAGGTTATGTTCATCGGATGACACGGATAAATGAAATTACTGTGGAAGGCCCCGCTATTTACACCCAAAGCATGTCCGTGAAGGAAGAAACCAAGTATGCACAATGTCTAAGCTATTCCCATGCTACAATAAACCTTTTCTTTTTAAGCAAACAAACAGTCTATAAAACCAAAAGAGGTTATCCGATTGCCACAGTACATGCTTTAGTCGTAGCAAAGTAAATAGGTGCTAAAAGAATAACCTAACCCAATACTTCCTTTCACAAACATGGTAACAGGAAAGCAATAAAACTAAGGTGGAGACAATCAAGATCACACAGATAACGAAGCTCGAGAACATAAAATGTCGATGAAAATAACATTGTGTACATCCGGAAATTAAATCAACAGTCTAAATACAGGTAGGTCGGCCTAAAAACTGTTCAACAGGCCCAGGAATTATTCATTATAAGGTGTAGGCTTAGATAACTCTAAACGTGTAGTCAAGACATCGTGAGAATGCCCTAAAATTAGATTTCAATAAATTTAGTCTAAGAAACAGAAATGTGTTCACACAATAGATATAAGGCATGTCACACCAGATCACGAAATATACCAAGCACGGTCGTAAAGTTGCGATTTAAAGTATCAAACAATGCGAAAGCATAAGTAATGCGAAACATAGGCGAAGGTTAAAAATAAGGCATAACACCGGGTCAGATTAATGCTATATATTTTCCGAAAACGCCTTATGTCGTCTCTCTCCCTCTCTCTCCCTCCCTCTCTCTCTCCCCTTTCCCCCCTCTCTCTCTCACTCTATTGCTGTTGTACATTCAGTCTCTTTTCTTCTTGCGCTTATATAATACTGTCTTCCTGGGCGTCCGCGTCTGACCTGATAGCTTTTATATATTTCAAACCACCGCTATTTATGTGTAATATTTTGTTATCGCAGTTTAACATTATAAGTTTTAGCTATATTTAAAATGTCACCAAAACCGAAATATGTTAGTTATATTGTAGGAAAGGCAATAAGACTGCAATGAATTGTGTGATTTGTGTACTTTAATGCACTGAAACCAGTAAAGCTGGAGCGTCAGTGCGCCCTAGATGTATTAATCATCCTCTTCCAGTATTTTTTGACAAAAAGAGAGAAAACTTTACAAAGAATAAACTAGGAACAAGCAGCTCAATGTTTAAAATATCCTAGCGAGCGTATCTGCATTTTTCGAAATTTGCAATTTGTTTGCATAGCCTAAAAGCCACATACTATGTGATAAACTGTTATTAAACCATATGTTTTAAAAGGCATTGAAGAGGTTTTGGGCAAGAAAACTGCAAACAAAATGCAAGGTAGTTCATTATCAAACAACACTGTGAAGGTGAGAATTGTGAAAATGTCGTGAGATATTGAAGAGCAGCTTTTGAGTAGCAACAAAGTCTTAAAAATAGGCGTAACATAAAAAAATTAGAATGGGAACAATTTTAGTTAATTTATTAAAAGGTAATTACAATAAAATTGTTTTCTAATGTTGATATTTTAAATTGTACTCTATCTTAATTTCAGATTAGACTAATCAATGAAAATTATTACAAAACTACAACAATTATTCAAGATATTTATCATTTAATATTTTGAAAATTATAACATTTGTTCAAAATGCTGCCCATGTAAATTCAAACACAAATTCACTCTTCTTTTAGTATTGTCGAACGCATTGGCTAATATTTCTGGACTAATGTCATTCACAGCTTCCGAAATTGTATGTTGTAATTCCTTCAATGTATGGATACGGTTAGAATGAACTTTATTCTTTAAATAACCAAACATGAAATATTCCAAAGGGGTCAAATCTGGTGACCGAGGAGGCCATCAGTCTCTATTTATCAATATGTCCCAGAAAAACTGTTGCAGATAATCTAATGTTCTCTACGCAGAGTGGGCTGTAGCACCATCCTGTTGGAAATAACCACGTTGCAACTCATCATTGTAAAGTTGTTCAATAAAAGGATTTAAAATTAAATTTTGATAGACATTCGCATTAATATTTTGATGAAAGGAAATAGGACCGGTGATTCTTCTTCTTGTAATCGCTAACCATACAC
This sequence comes from Amphimallon solstitiale, assembly GCA_963170755.1. NCBI lineage: Eukaryota > Metazoa > Arthropoda > Insecta > Coleoptera > Scarabaeidae > Amphimallon > Amphimallon solstitiale. The sequence continues at coordinate 159,393,209 of OY720675.1, read as the reverse complement.
CAATCTTTTAAGGATGTAACGGAGTCTCTATGAAAAAATGAGGATTTTCTGCAGACCAAATTCTATTGTTCTGTGAATTTACATATCCACTGAGATGGAAACTTGCTTCATCGTTGAAGAAAGTAATATCGAAGATATCAACATGGTTTAAAACTTGATTGAACCATTCACAGTATTCTGGGTACGACAAGGAAAATCCAGAGGAAACAATTCATGAGTACAGTTATTTTGTATGGATGTAAATGAAGAATTTTGTTGCAAGCCTTTTGACAGGTACCAAGTGATAAATTTGTTTGGAATGATTAGCACCGTAAAGATTTTTTAGGACTCGCATCCATTCTTTGACTAATATCTGCAACAACTTATTCAGTTAGAACAGTAAAACGACCTGTAGATTTTTTTCCGCATCATTCCCTGTTCTGCGAAATCTGTCTATTACACGACGAACATGCTGTACAAAACAATCATGTATAAATTCTACGTTGGGAAATTTTTCTTGAAATTGCTGGTGGCAATTTTGATAGGAATAATCCCATTTCCTTGATGATTGCGTATTTCTGAACGAAAATATGCCTCACGATAGATTTGTTGTGCAGATCTGTAAAAACAATCATTAACCTAAAAGCGAATGTTGATTGTACGAGTACAGTAGTACCCCCATATCCGCGGGGGTTTGGTTCTGTGGTCTTCCGCGGATAGTAGTAAACGCTTTATTTTCGAGTACAATATGAAGCAAAGTTAAAACAATGAAACAAGAAAAAATAAGTTATATTATATTTATTTAAAATAAATAAACAATAAATAAATAAATATTCTTGTGCTGTGGCACAAATAGAATTTAAGTTTAATAAATATATAAGTTGATACATATTGCAGTGATCTTGAATAAATAATGATATGTAAATAAATGGTTTTCAGATCACTTGCAATTTTATGTTTAGTTAAATAAGATTTTCTTTTGTGTGCGTTCATTTTATATACATAAGTGATTAATAAAGGTAAGAATTTTTCTTTATTTATATTTATTCACATTTATATCTATATGTATATTGGCATTTTATTTAGTTAAGTTAACAAATTCCTCATGAGTAATAATAATTTAGGTAATGTAAACGTGATCTGTATAAATTAAAGTGACAGAATAAATAAATTTTTCACAAGTAAGCAATCAATAGGAATAACTTGGAGTACATGTAATTGGTAACCAGGTTATATAGGGAATGGAATTTGTTATAGACCAGAAAAGCAGATGAATGTATTCCCGGATGTGAGGGATTCGCCTGACTTCTGTGCCTCGGTGCGTCGAGCCTTTTCTATTTTAGGCCGGGATAGTTTGACGCTCGGGGTACCCAGTCGCAAGGCTCGACGGAGGCAACGGGTCATGTTGTTGGATGGATCCGTCGTTCGCGTGTCGAACGAGACCGCTTGTAGGATGGCCGCGGATGGCATGATCCGGCCCGTGAAGCAACGATAAGGGGCCTCCGTCGAGGCCGAAGAGGGTAGCGGAAATAAATAATTATGAATCTAAATGTCAATCACCAGGAACGATAAGCTGGGTAAACGCATATGATAATCCACCTGTCAACAATACATCATCGTTAGAAATTGAAAAGGTAAAAGAGGTTCATGATAAATTTAACCAACGCATACCGACGATCATGAATGTTTTCCCTTTATTTCCAAATGTGAGCAAGACAAAGAAAATACGAATAAAACTTCCCGACAATACGAAGAGATGGTTCAAGAATGAAGTGAACAACAATCAAGAAATTTACAAAATAATAAGAATGTGGCAATGAACTTTAATTTGTATTTAAAAATTGTAAATAGTGTTATTCACTTACCAATTCAATGTTTGATAGATAACATCCTGTACATTATATCTGTATTTCACTATTGCTTACATCAATATCAACTTTAATTTTTTTTTTACAAATAACAAATGGAGACGTATCACTCCAAGTTTTATTTAAATTAATTTTTACTTTATTCATTTTTACTATGATGTATATATAAATATTCACTATATCGATAATTTACGAAAACTTTATTTTTATTTAAGTAAAACAATAAAAGGATCTTAGTAAATTTTTATAAGGTTATAATATTAAGACGTATCAAATGTTACATGAAAAGGAGCGAGCAGGTGTTTCCGGCACAAAGACTTCTGACATTGGCAAAGATCGACTGTGTAGACCGGCGCAAAAAGTATTGTTTATCAGGTGCACGGCTGAGTCATAAACGTATAGACGAATTTATATTCGCATGTTTGTTTACCTTTTTCAAGGATTATTAATACACTGTTTCCCCATGTGACCGATAAGGGCAGCACCGTCGATATACAATTTTGGAAGTGGATTCGTGTTTGCCGAAAGTTGCCGGATGTTTTTATAAAGAAATTTAAGCATAAAAGCGCGGACGGATAAAATTTCCGGGATTGCTTGGTGAAAACCGCAATATTAACTAGTCTAAAAGTAGGTGATAAACCACTTCCTCCTTCTTTTAAAAGGATTGCTCTTAAATCCGGACTTAGAATAATTTTTGAGACTTTTGATACTTATAAAATTTTAACAAGATTCAACGCATATAATATTTTATTTTTAACATGCAGCGCGTATCACATAGAAATGTCTAGATATATTTGAATAATTACTTATGTATGAGATACTTTTATTTATGAACTCGGTTTTTGAATTTATTTAATTTCATTTTATTTTCTTTTTTTCTAGAGTGTTTTGTTTTGCATGTAGGGGTACTATGCCATACATTATGACAGAACCTTCTAGTAATTGTAATGATAACTTTGGATAGCATAATCATTTCATTTTCACATAATATACTTTTCTTTTAAAATTATTTATCCTACAAAAGGTATTTGAAATTAATAATTTTGTTTTATGTGTGTATAGGTTATATATATATATATAAGTGAATTAAATTTTATTGAAAATTCATTATGGATGAGTTTGAAACGATGTACGAGGAGTTAAGGTGATTAAACGATATTTGTTATAAATGTGTGTATAGTGGCGTACCAAATTCTTTATTTGTAGTGGTGTTTTTGTATTGGAATTTCGCGAAAAAGGTAAAGTTTATTTTTTTTAATGTATATATATTATTTCTTTTGATATGTGTATTAAGTATATTTTTGTTGTATTTGGGTGTTCAATATTAACGTGTTGAATAATACATCAGGGATGTGTGAAATGAATTATGTCATAATTTAATTCATAGCATGGAGTTCTGGTGAATTTGAAAAACACGAATTGGTCTTGGTGGTACTGCGTTTGGGAGCGAGAAAAGGCACCAGGCAGAACTAATCAGGGCTGAGTTAATTTATTGAATACGCAGAGACATTATTTTATTTCATTTTATTTATTTAATTTAAAATTTATATATTCCTTAAGGAGTGTGCACATTGTGATGTATGTTCGGGTTGCGTCCAACGAGTTGAAAAGGACATGCTCGTAGGGTGGAACTTTGGGATACTCATCTGTGTGAATTTGTTATCTGATGGTACTGTGTTGGGAGCGAGAAAAGGCGCCGGACAGGACTAATTAGGGCAAAGCCACTTCCTTAATGTCTATATTTTGTTAGCAAATAGTAGACCGTACAAATTTTATTTTTATTTATATTCCAGTACAATTCATCACGGGTAATTTATTTTATTTTTGATTGTTTACATGTATCTATGACAAATATTAATCATAATAATCACGTTCACATTTTCTTTTAGACATAAGTTTTTCACGACATCATAATGTCATTTATTCTTTATTACTTGTAATATTTTATTGATGATGATGTATAAATTTGAATTATGACTGAATATTGATTTTTGTGTGTAAATATTTGTAGATAAAAACTTTTGAATTCGTTTAAAATTATTTTATTTTAATAAATTAGATATTAAGATTTATTTTTGTATTTTATTTCTTTACCTGACCTGGAGATAATTAAAGAGCAGGAGAATCAACTCATATTTTCTGCCCCTGAGAGAACTATTTATTTTCAAGCGGAGCTAGTTGCATGTAAAATGTTTTGCTTAACCTACCTTTCAGCAGAAAGTTCACCGTATCTTAGTCTAGCATAAGGCCTAGCACTAGGATGCGTGCTTGACTCTCAGTTACGCTTTAATTAAGTAAATTAAATTTATTTTATATATTTATAAATTTGTAAGAGTCACAGCATAATTATATGGCGACCAACGTAGTGGGGCAAAACTTTTACATTTTTAAACTGTTTAGATAAAAATTAATTGATTATTTAATATTCAAATAGCTGTGTAATTAAAGGGAGGTATTTTCACCTTTAAGTGCATTTGAATAATTAATAAATATAATTCACAAATAAAATTTTGTCAAGTTTTGATTTATTTTTCTCCACAAATAAGTCTCTTTAAGTGCCAGGACAGATAAAGTAAATATGTCTGAGTATAAGGGTGAGGGTGAAAATCCTGAAAGTGGTACAGATACCAAATATTTATTTGAAACGTACAGGGAACCACAAGGCATTTCCTCTGTGACAGATTCAGAAAAGACGCTACCTCTTGATGAGGATGAAAATGTAACTGTAAATGTAAAAATTGAAACGAAAGAAATGTCAGGCGGAGACAGATTTGATATTTTATTTGAAAAACTTTTCTGTAAATTGGAATGTGACAAGATAGATATGAATAAAAAGTTTGAAGAAAATAAAGAAGAAATGGAAAGGAACAAAAGGGAAATGAAAACTGAAATAAATAAAAAGTTGGATGAAAATAAAGCTGAGATGAAAGAAGAGATGAATAGAAATAAAATAGAGATACAAACTGTGGTAAAATCAATGAATGAGAAGATTGACGAAAGAATTAAAGCCTGTAGAATGGAGATGTCTGCAATGAATGAGAAAATAAAAGAGGATGTGAAACAAAGCACAACACAGATCAATGAGAGAATAGAAGCGAGCGAAAAGAAGTGTAAGAATAGCAGTGAATTCTTAATAGATGAAATGAATGAGAGAGCTAGTGTAGCAAGAGAAAATTTTAAACAAATAGAAGAAAGGATTGGAGGACAAGATGAAAAAATACAATTCTTGGAACTGAAGGTGGACAGTAGTGCCATGTCAGTTCAGAAAGATGTTAAAAATTTAACAAGTAAGTTTGAAGACTGTAGGGTTAAATATGGTGCATGCACAGACTCTCTTTTAAAGCTACAGGATATGACATTAAATTGTCAAGATACAATTAAGAATTTAAAAACAAGAGTTGAACAAGGTACAATCACACCCGGTGTTGTACCACAACAGATATCTATTGGTACAGAAAACATACCTAAGTTTTCTGGATACAACAAAGACAACCCAATGGCATTTCTTAAAACCATTAAGACATACATTCGTGGTATTAATGATGATATGTCAAAATTACATTTCATGAGGGGGTGTCTTAGAGATTATGCATTATTATGGTACGACATGGTAATTGATGAGGTACAGACGTACGAAGAATTAGAAAATATGTTTATTAGACAGTACTGGGGACAAACTCAGCAAAGACGCATTAGACATGACCTTACCTTTGGAAAATATCGTTCTATTACGTCTAGAGAGAATTATGTTATTCGGAAATATTCTTTCTTGAAACATATACAACCTGTGATCCAGGAGTGTGACATTGTTACCCAATTAGCTAATCATTTTGAGCATGAGGTAGTACAAGCAGTTGCTTTACAGGGTATAGACACCGTTGAGCAACTCTTGGAATTGGTAAAGCGTCTGGACGACGTGGAAGATAGGAGTGTATCTCAGAATAAAAATGGGTATAAAGCAGGTAACAATGGTAACTATTATAATACTCAGCAAAGGTATAATGGTAATTACCATAATAACCAACAAAGATACAATGGTAATCGGTATCAGAATAATAGTTACCAGAGAGGAAGGGTGGAGAATGGTAACAACAAGAATATGAGTAATAGTAGTAGTAGTAATAATAATAATAATTGGAGACAGGAGGGTCATGTAGCAAGGAAATATGGGAAAAATGAAACAGAAGATACCCGAGGATTTAATAACATAATTATAGAAAATAAAGAAAATAAAACAGAAGCTGTAATGAAAGATGAATCAAAAGGAGCGATAAAGAAAGAGAGAAGAGGTGCAACTCCGGTAGAAGACGGATGGTTACACAACTCAGTAGGAGGTGCTACATCTCTGAATTTTTAGTAGAACCAACCAGAAAGGAAGAGGATTCTCAAAGGTTGACCGACTTTGAGAATATAAAAAAAATAACCACAGAACTACCAGTAGTAAAAATAAACATAGGCCAAATAGAGGTAGATGCATTAATTGATACAGGTGCGCAATTGTCTCTTTTAGATAGTAGTTTAGTAGATAAGCAACTAGAAAATTCAGGTCACTATAGGTCCATAAAAAAAATAAATTTATTTACTGCCACAAAAAAATTAGTAATAGCTATAGATAAGATATTTTACGTAAATGTAAGAATAGGTAATTTAAAATTTTTAACTGAATTTGTTATTGTACCTAATTTAAACTATAATTGTATACTTGGAATGGATTTTTTGACTCAGTATAGTACAAAATTAAACATGGAAGATAAAACTTTTCACATAAAGAGGGCAATTATTTCATGGAACAAAGATCTGCAGGAAGATGAAATTGTAATTAATAATTTAAGTAGTAAAATGTATGATAAGGATTTCGATTTACATCCTGAAAATATTGGTTTAAAAAACGAGGAAAGGAATGCACGCCAGGTGGATACTCTTCAAGAAGGAGAGGCCACATTTGCCACGGGTGACATAAATAATAAATGTACACACCATGTGGAGGGTCTTCAAAAGAAAGACGCCACGAAAAATATGGGTGACATAATAAATAAATGTTCACACCGGGAAATAAATATGGGTGACATTAACTTGAATTGTAATGAGCTATATGTAAGTGAGGTAAAAAAACTTCTTGCAGTACATACAAAATTATTTGATAATAGCCCAGGTCTAGCGAAAGGTTATGAACATAAATTAGAAGTTGATGAGAGTCAGCCGTTTAAAGTAAGAAATTATCCAATTCCATATAAGTATCAACAACAGGTAAAAATAGAAATTAAGAACATGTTAAGGGATGGTGTAATAGAACGATCAGAGTCTAGTTTCATTAATCCCATTGTGGTAGTAGTAAAGAAAAGTGAAGATGACCGAAAAGAGATGAAACTACGCTTGTGCCTTGACGCTAGAATGCTCAATAGTCGCACCAAAGCACAGTTTGAAGCCCCACAGAGCATAGAAACTTTATTGGCAAAATGTACGAACGCTAAGTGGTTTACAAAATTGGATTTAAAGAGCTCTTTCTGGTTGGTACCTTTACACAAGGATTCTAGAAAATATTGCTCATTTCTAATGAATTCTCTAGTATATTCCTTCAAGGTAGTACCTTTCGGTTTATCAACGGCCACAGCTGCACTAGTAAGGGCCATGCAACAGATACTGGATCCATATGAGGAATATGTATCGCATTATGTAGATGATATTTTGATATTTAATGTAGATTTAGAGAGTCATTTAAAAGCTGTTAAAATTATTTTAAGTACATTAGAAAAAAATGGTCTAAAAATTAATTTAGAGAAATGTGAATTTGTTAAGAATAGGGTTAGTTATCTAGGGTATATGATAGATGGTAAGACTGTATCAATAGAGGAAAAGAAGTTGGAAGCAGTAAGAAATTACCCAAGACCCAAGAATATAAAGATGTTAAGGGGATTTTTAGGTATAGTGAATTATTATAAGCACTTTATTCCTAAGATATCAGATAAGACTGTAACTCTTTTTAAAATGATAAAGAAGGGTGTAAAATTTAAATGGACTCCTGAAAGAATAGAAGCTTTTGAGGGAATCAAGCAGGAATTTTATAGGGCGTTAGTTTTAAATCTGCCTCGATTTGAGGAAGAATTTATTTTACGGTGTGATGCTTCAGATCATGCCATTGCTGCTGAACTTTTTCAAGTTAGAGATGGTAAAGAGATACCAATCTGCTTTATTTCAAGGATATTAAAGGGGTACGAGAGTCATTATACGGTTTCAGAGAAAGAACTATTGTCAGTGGTACATGGGGTCTCTAAGCTCAAGTACTATTTGATGGGAAATTTCTTTACAATAGAAACTGATCATTTATCTTTGATTTTCTTAATGAAAACTAGATTTTCAAATGCACGACTATACAGATGGTCTTTATTTTTAAGTGAATATAATTTCAAAATTAGACATAGAAAAGGAAAAGATAATATTGTTGCAGATGCATTTAGCAGAGCCTTTGGTCATAGTAAGCAATCAGGATCATATCAGATCAATGCTTATAATTTTGAAGTAGCTCCTGAGTTATATAGTAGAGAAAACGTAGAACGTAGTCAAGGAGAAGGTGATGTGCAAGACATAAAAAGAAAGGCACTTCAAGAACCCAATTACAAAGGATTTAGAGTAATAGATAATATTTTATATAAAAGAATAGGGGACAATGATTTGTTAGTATTGGGAAGTGAATTGGCAAAGAATGTTATGTTAGATATTCATAGGAGGTTGGGACACCCTGGAAATAGAAAGACATTCTTAGTTTTTAGGGAGCAATTTTATGCTAAACAAGACAAACGTCTAGTTGAAAGATGGAATAAACAATGTAAACTATGTTTATTAGGTAAATATAAAAATCGTGTAAATAAAAATGTTGTACATAGTATTAGGGTAGAAAATAAGTTAGATTTAGTTGCGGCAGATTTCCTAGGTAATTTAATACCTGGACATTTAGGATATAGGAATGTATTTGTGATGATAGATATTTTTACGAAATATGTGAAACTTTATCCCACCAGAAAATATAATACCGACATAGCGGTAATTTGCATTAATCAATTTATAGAAGAAGTAGGTCAATTTCAAAGACTTTTAGTAGATAATGCTAGTTATTTCAATAATGATCGCTTCATTCAAGAATTAAATTATATGAATGTGCAAGTAAATTTTTCTTCAGTGAGACATCCAGAAGGGAACCCTTGTGAGAGATACATACAAGAAGTTATAAAGCATTTGAGAATGCGAACTCATGAGAATCATGTGGGCTGGGTGAGGCATTTGACGGAAGTTGAAAATACAATGAACTTTTTACCCAGTGTGACCACTAATCTTAGCCCATATCTACTGATGTTCGGTAGATATCCACCACGTCCATGGAGACAAGAAACTCCTCCTGTGGAAAATTTAGAAGAGGTAATAGACCGTGGACGAGAGCAACAACGAGTTAGAGCTGAAAAATATACCGGGGAAGAGAATGCGAAGATTAAAAATCGTAAAGTCTTTAATAGGGAGGATATGATAATAATAAGAAATTATCGATTAGGTCGGAGAGACAATAATAAGTGTGCTAAATTGGACCTTCCTTACGATGGACCTTATCGTGTAGGTAGAGCGATAAATGACACAACCTATGAGGTAACAGAAGTGGATAGTGAACGCGTCAAAGGCAGACTTCATGTGTCAAAATTATATGATTATGATCTCGAAAATAATGCAGAAATAAATTAAATTTATTCACAGATGGCGGATATTTATGTTTAATGTAAAATATATGATAAGTAATCTATAAGTATATTAACTGGTATTTATGGGAAATCTTGAATTTATACCATTGGCATTAGCGATTCTCGCTTATAAATTGCAGATGTTCCCATAGGGATATTTATGCAGTGATCTTGAATAAATAATGATATGTAAATAAATGGTTTTCAGATCACTTGCAATTTTATGTTTAGTTAAATAAGATTTTCTTTTGTGTGCGTTCATTTTATATACATAAGTGATTAATAAAGGTAAGAATTTTTCTTTATTTATATTTATTCACATTTATATCTATATGTATATTGGCATTTTATTTAGTTAAGTTAACAAATTCCTCATGAGTAATAATAATTTAGGTAATGTAAACGTGATCTGTATAAATTAAAGTGACAGAATAAATAAATTTTTCACAAGTAAGCAATCAATAGGAATAACTTGGAGTACATGTAATTGGTAACCAGGTTATATAGGGAATGGAATTTGTTATAGACCAGAAAAGCAGATGAATGTATTCCCGGATGTGAGGGATTCGCCTGACTTCTGTGCCTCGGTGCGTCGAGCCTTTTCTATTTTAGGCCGGGATAGTTTGACGCTCGGGGTACCCAGTCGCAAGGCTCGACGGAGGCAACGGGTCATGTTGTTGGATGGATCCGTCGTTCGCGTGTCGAACGAGACCGCTTGTAGGATGGCCGCGGATGGCATGATCCGGCCCGTGAAGCAACGATAAGGGGCCTCCGTCGAGGCCGAAGAGGGTAGCGGAAATAAATAATTATGAATCTAAATGTCAATCACCAGGAACGATAAGCTGGGTAAACGCATATGATAATCCACCTGTCAACAATACATCATCGTTAGAAATTGAAAAGGTAAAAGAGGTTCATGATAAATTTAACCAACGCATACCGACGATCATGAATGTTTTCCCTTTATTTCCAAATGTGAGCAAGACAAAGAAAATACGAATAAAACTTCCCGACAATACGAAGAGATGGTTCAAGAATGAAGTGAACAACAATCAAGAAATTTACAAAATAATAAGAATGTGGCAATGAACTTTAATTTGTATTTAAAAATTGTAAATAGTGTTATTCACTTACCAATTCAATGTTTGATAGATAACATCCTGTACATTATATCTGTATTTCACTATTGCTTACATCAATATCAACTTTAATTTTTTTTTTACAAATAACAAATGCAGACGTATCACTCCAAGTTTTATTTAAATTAATTTTTACTTTATTCATTTTTACTATGATGTATATATAAATATTCACTATATCGATAATTTACGAAAACTTTATTTTTATTTAAGTAAAACAATAAAAGGATCTTAGTAAATTTTTATAAGGTTATAATATTAAGACGTATCAAATGTTACATGAAAAGGAGCGAGCAGGTGTTTCCGGCACAAAGACTTCTGACATTGGCAAAGATCGACTGTGTAGACCGGCGCAAAAAGTATTGTTTATCAGGTGCACGGCTGAGTCATAAACGTATAGACGAATTTATATTCGCATGTTTGTTTACCTTTTTCAAGGATTATTAATACACTGTTTCCCCATGTGACCGATAAGGGCAGCACCGTCGATATACAATTTTGGAAGTGGATTCGTGTTTGCCGAAAGTTGCCGGATGTTTTTATAAAGAAATTTAAGCATAAAAGCGCGGACGGATAAAATTTCCGGGATTGCTTGGTGAAAACCGCAATATTAACTAGTCTAAAAGTAGGTGATAAACCACTTCCTCCTTCTTTTAAAAGGATTGCTCTTAAATCCGGACTTAGAATAATTTTTGAGACTTTTGATACTTATAAAATTTTAACAAGATTCAACGCATATAATATTTTATTTTTAACATGCAGCGCGTATCACATAGAAATGTCTAGATATATTTGAATAATTACTTATGTATGAGATACTTTTATTTATGAACTCGGTTTTTGAATTTATTTAATTTCATTTTATTTTCTTTTTTTCTAGAGTATTTTGTTTTGCATGTAGGGGTACTATGCCATACATTATGACAGAACCTTCTAGTAATTGTAATGATAACTTTGGATAGCATAATCATTTCATTTTCACATAATTTACTTTTCTTTTAAAATTATTTATCCTACAAAAGGTATTTGAAATTAATAATTTTGTTTTATGTGTGTATAGGTTATATATATATATATATAAGTGAATTAAATTTTATTGAAAATTCATTATGGATGAGTTTGAAACGATGTACGAGGAGTTAAGGTGATTAAACGATATTTGTTATAAATGTGTGTATAGTGGCGTACCAAATTCTTTATTTGTAGTGGTGTTTTTGTATTGGAATTTCGCGAAAAAGGTAAAGTTTATTTTTTTTAATGTATATATATTATTTCTTTTGATATGTGTATTAAGTATATTTTTGTTGTATTTGGGTGTTCAATATTAACGTGTTGAATAATACATCAGGGATGTGTGAAATGAATTATGTCATAATTTAATTCATAGCATGGAGTCCTGGTGAATTTGAAAAACACGAATTGGTCTTGGTGGTACTGCGTTTGGGAGCGAGAAAAGGCACCAGGCAGAACTAATCAGGGCTGAGTTAATTTATTGAATACGCAGAGACATTATTTTATTTCATTTTATTTATTTAATTTAAAATTTATATATTCCTTAAGGAGTGTGCACATTGTGATGTATGTGCGGGTTGCGTCCAACGAGTTGAAAAGGACATGCTCGTAGGGTGGAACTTTGGGATACTCATCTGTGTGAATTTGTTATCTGATGGTACTGTGTTGGGAGCGAGAAAAGGCGCCGGACAGGACTAATTAGGGCAAAGCCACTTCCTTAATGTCTATATTTTGTTAGCAAATAGTAGACCGTACAAATTTTATTTTTATTTATATTCCAGTACAATTCATCACGGGTAATTTATTTTATTTTTGATTGTTTACATGTATCTATGACAAATATTAATCATAATAATCACGTTCACATTTTCTTTTAGACATAAGTTTTTCACGACATCATAATGTCATTTATTCTTTATTACTTGTAATATTTTATTGATGATGATGTATAAATTTGAATTATGACTAAATATTGATTTTTGTGTGTAAATATTTGTAGATAAAAACTTTTGAATTCGTTTAAAATTATTTTATTTTAATAAATTAGATATTAAGATTTATTTTTGTATTTTATTTCTTTACCTGACCTGGAGATAATTAAAGAGCAGGAGAATCAACTCATATTTTCTGCCCCTGAGAGAACTATTTATTTTCAAGCGGAGCTAGTTGCATGTAAAATGTTTTGCTTAACCTACCTTTCAGCAGAAAGTTCACCGTATCTTAGTCTAGCATAAGGCCTAGCACTAGGATGCGTGCTTGACTCTCAGTTACGCTTTAATTAAGTAAATTAAATTTATTTTATATATTTATAAATTTGTAAGAGTCACAGCAATATGTACAATTGCTTTCTTTAGGAATGACCGGTGTAAATTGAAAATAGATCCCCAAGTTCTACGATAGTAACATTCCAATGTTCGAGTTAAGAACGGAGCAAGCAAAAAACATGCGTCGTAAATCTTATATAGCATGAATAAGCCATTGTACTTAATATGAGTGTGGTTTATATTTTCTGAAGTTTTTAAATACTTTATTTTCTACAATCTGCACGAAATATACATGTCATATATATAGTAACGAATGAAACACATATTTTGAATGTCTTGCTTTTAAAATTATATATAATTAAATGTTAAATACAATTAAAAGAAAAAGATTGTATTATGTATTAAATTGCTTTGTAAAAGAAACTACATCGGCCATATACTATAAGCCAATATATTTGAAATATTTGTGTTTATTCATTATAATTTATTGTCTGATAACGTTCATGCTAGGTACTTTATTAGAAAAAATCATTTTTATGTTCCTCAATATCTTTCTGGCTTTTATTTTATTCTTTAGCCTTTTATTTTAATTTCTACAGGGAGATCCACTGTTTTTCATTCAAATCTTGGTTTTATGGAATTTTGGACTTGTTACTATTCTTTCTGGGAGTGATTTGTATTTATTTTAGATGTTGAAGCTTTTTATTTAAAATAACAACGTTTAACTGAAAACTAAAATAATACTTAAACAATTTGGTATTATAACAATCCATGTTTTTCTTATAAAAAGTAAAAATTGTTATATTTTCTAATAAGGGAATGTTTAGAATTATTGAAAATTATATCTTTCCCGATCAACACTGATATTTTGAATTAGTTTACTTCACTAAAAAACATCAGTTTAGAGAGAGTTTAGAGAAATTTCTAAAGAATACAAAAATACTAATATGTGAATTTTAGAAAGATTTTTTTTGAAATTTCCACCGGAAGTAGGCCTTCTTATCTTAGCAAAAACCGGTTTTTAGCAAATTGCCCGAATTGGAACAACTTTTGTATAAAAGAAATTTGAAAATTCGGACCGAACGTAAGACTACTCTTATCGAATAGCAGTTTTTTTATACATGTATTATAAGTGCAAAAGTAATTAGAGCTACATTTGGAACAATTTTTCAATAAAAGAAATTTTAAAATTTGGACCGGAAGTAACACTTTTACTCTTATCGAATAGCGATTATTGCAAATATTTCGTAAATTATGCATTCTATATAATTTAGAGTTGGATTTGGAATGTTTCATATATAAACGAAAATTCAAAATTCGGACCGGAAATAATACTTTTACTCTTAGCGAATAGCATTTATTTGCAAATATCTCACAAAGTATGTATCCTGTAGAGATTTACTAAGAGACTGGAAGTACTTAGAATAGGATTTTGAATAATTTTTGTATAAAATAATTTTTAAAATTATATGATTTGAAACGCTCATACGTATAAGAAAGTCGTGTGGTGGCCACACCCCATTTTTTGTATTTGAATTAATTTAAAAATAAGGTATGAGTTATAATAATAAAACTAAGGATATTTTTCAAAAGCATTTGGGTATATTATCTGTTGAACTAAGCAAATAGAAATAAATTTAGTAAATCATGGTCCCCTTGTTATTTAAATTATTTTAGGAAGCTAAACCGGTTCGTTTTATAATCCAGAATATATTATGGAAGTGGAGGAAAGGAAAGCAAATAAGAAATTATACAATGAGCAGCATTCAAACAAATATAAATATTCTGTGGAGATATTTATTTAGTGTGTTTTCAAGACCAGACATCCATACAATTAGAATGTGACTATCGACAGATACGCGCAGCGTTTTTAAACTCACACCGGTCATTCCTAAAGAAAGCAATTGTACATATATGTAGTACATATTTACATACACAACAAGAAAATATACAACAAGAAAAACTTTATCATCGTGAGCTACATTTGAAATAACCCAACCCATCTTCCTCCAAGTCCAAGTTAGCAGTCGATTGTTTACTTAGATCCGAAGCAAACGATGTTGATGGCTGTGCATTATCGATAGTTTTGTCGACTTTTTCAAAGTACATTATTATTGGTAGTTGTCGTTTTTGTCTTTTCATTTCAATAAACAAATCCTTCAAACGTTTCAAGGCTTCTGTTATAGTGCGAGTAATTTTAATACTGCGTTCCATTATTGGATCATATTCTACTATATGTTCTTTTAATGTTTGAGCAGTTCGAAATTTCGCTGAAAATTTTTCAAGCGTCCATGCTGGCGGTTCTTGTTGATCCTCATCCTCATCGTCACTCGCTTCTGGAGAAGATTTCACAAGGTCTTCCAATTCCTCGTTGGTGAATACTTGATCCTCTTCGTTTATGTAATCACTGAGTTCCTCTTGGGTTATATCGTTAAATCCTTCTCCATCTATTTTCCGCGCTATGTTAAATATCGTTGTTAGATGTGAAATAATATCATGTGTGTCTTCAGAACTAAGAACGATGTCATTCCACAGATATTTCCAACATGCTATTATCGTTTCTGACTTTAATTCCTCCATCGCTCCTTTGATAAATAGAATTGCGTCAGCAATTGTAAATGACTTCCAGCATTCCATGAGCCCGATATCAGAGCATTCGTTAGTCATTGTATACATGCATTTCGAAAACCTGTCGAATATATATTACTTTAAAGCATCTAATGACACCTTGATCAAGGGGTTGAAGCAATGAGGTCGTGTTAGGTGGTAAAAATAGCACTTCAGCATTTTTATCTTCTGTGCCTAATGACACAGGATGCCCAGGAGCATTGTCTAGTATCAGCAGCACTTTAAATGGTAATTCTTCCTTTTCCAAATATCTTTTCACTTCCGCAATAAAGCATTGATGAAAACATTGTGTAAATAGAACAGCCGCAACCCACGCCTTTCGATTTGATTACCAAAACACAGGCAGGCAAGCTTTATCTTTGTATTTAAGAGCACGTGGATTCTGTGATCGGTAAACAGGTCCGGGTTTAATCATATGACCAGCTGCATTTGTACAAAATATTAAGGTAAGTCTATCCTTAATTGCTTTAAAGCCTGGTGCCCTGGTGCACTCTTTGCAGTCTCATGAATATAAGTCCGTTGAGGCATTTTTTTCCGCATAAGACCAGTCTCATCGCAGTTAAAAACTTGCTTAGGATGATAATTCTTTTCTGCAAAAATTTGTTTAAATTTTTCTGGAAACAGGGCAGCAGCTACATGATCAGCCGACGCAGATTCCCCTGTCATTTTTATATTTTTTAGATTAAACCGAGTTTTAAATCTATGCAGCCACCCCCTACTTGCTGTGAATGATTTTCCTTCCTCTTCAGTATAACCTTGGGTCTGCATATCTTCATATAAAACCAACGCCTTTTATTGTAGCACTTTGCCATCGATAGGAATATGTTTTTTTGTCATATCTTCCACCCATAAATTTAAGGCATTTTCTACCACTTTATTACGTATTGTAGTTGCAACTTTTGCAGTTTGGGGTGCACTAGAAAAACTAGCTCGAATCTTATCTTTGTTTTTTAACACTTCTGTATCGAAGATTCGTTTTTATTGTATATTTTAGCAACAGTTGCAATAGATTTTTTTTCTATTTCAATCATATTAATGATTCTTATTTTTTCACTAATAGTGAGCATTTCACGTTTTCTTTTTGGTTTTTATATGTACAAAATTCACAAATGGCACCTTAAGAACGTTCCAACTTGTTTAACTTATCATGAGAGCGCCGAATTCAGGGGATGACTCATATATACGACGATATATCGACAAATTATGCTCCTATAACTTTTATACGTATTTATTGATATAATGCGTTTTCTGCTCATCATAGGTAAATCACGAATGACTGAAACCGCGGATACGGAGTCAGCGGATAACGGGGTACTACTGTATATGTACGGATTTATTATGACTACTTTGTCGCTTACCGATACAAATATGCGGATGTAAAAGTGGCAATAAGAAAAGCCTTTCTAGTAAAATAATAAAGTAAGTAGATGAAAGTGAAAATCAAAATAAAAACAATAGGATAGTAAGACGCTACTGATCATTATATCAGTATATCTTCTAGAAACACCAACTTTCCGACATAAAAAAGGGTATTTTAAAATACGTTTCCCAGAACAACGTGCTTTAAAACACGAAACAAGTAGCAACAAAAATGGGTTATTAACTACGAATAAATATAACTATTCAAAATACAAGTCATTAATAAAAATTCAATTTTCACATTTGTGTGAAAGAGAAATTCACATTTATGAAAATATTGAATACCATTGGTTGATGATGATGATGAACTGTCACTTGTACAGAACTCAGTTATAGTTGTGTTCCCTCCAAAAACTTTTTTGGCAATTTTGATTTGTTCTTATATGCAATCTTCGATGCATCCTTCTACGACGGTAGAACAACGCCAACCGCCATGTCGTTTCAGTGAAACTTTTAAGGCCCTCTAATTTGAGATACGCGGCAATTTTAGAGGGAAATTGACCAAAGGTGTTTATACACACAGGCTGTCGAGTACACTTTGCATTATTATAAAACAAGATCAATCGACCATGAGTTGTGTTCACGGGACGTAACATATATTTCGGTATATGGTTAAAGGCTTAACCACGAAGCGTTCTCCAGTAATGGTGAAATTTCTCTCTAAATGCGTTTTGGTATCTCGAAGTATTACAATGAGAACTTTTGCAGTACCATTCACACTGAGGTTACACTACTCCTTGCGCCGACATGCTCCAGCAACGCCGAAAATCAAGTAGCCTATAAAATAAGAGAAAATTATTATTCTTTGTTTTAACAACCAAAACATATATACCTTCACAAATAAATATGTTTCGTCTGCAGCTTCTAACAAAAAATTTACAATTTGTTCCCGAAATAACACCTCTGACTTTTTCATATGATGCCCCACATTTATCTGTTTGAGTTAAGCAATTACACTACCAAACTCCTCAAGGCAGAAGTTTTCTTTCACTTTTAAAGAGGACTTCAACATCGAATAATGAGGCCAAAGTAATGAATGCGACAACGTTTCTTGCTACAAATCAAATTAATTAATTATAAACTATATAAATCAAAACTGATAATCGCAGGCTTACCTTCTCGTCTAAATAGGCGAGGATTACCTCTTCTATTACCGCGGAGACGTTGTTATTTTCTCGCCAGCGCGCGGTAGAAACTTGAATAAACCTTTTCATAAGCAAGCAGCTTTAGATTTCACGAGTAATAATTTTTCCTGCAATGGAAAATGATTCAGGAATCATATATTTTATGAAAAGACATTTTTTCTACATCAATAGAAAAAATGTTACGTATATTATATTTTATTTGATAAAAGTCGGTAAATAATAGCTAGAGCGACTTTATGGTGAAAACAGAAAAGGTCTGTCGTCCTTCTGGTTTAGCTTAGATCCAACCATATATTAAGTAATGCGTAAGTCATTCTTAGCTACATACCATAAATGCAATGCATATGCACTTTCCTTAATTACTAGTCTTTCCCTTTTTTATTTTTTTGGCTGAAGTATATACAGGTCTTACTTTCACCAAAACTACATAAAAAGTGCTTCTTTCCATTTGGAAATACATATAATAATCATAATCAAGATACTTCACTATATTTCGAAAAAATGTGGTATTCTTATACGCTTTATCTCATAATTCTGAATAATAAATTACAATTGCGTATTTCATATTCGACAACTATTAAATTCGATCTATTTTATTAATGACGCAAACATTCTTGTTCCACTATTAACATATAAATTATCGTAATATTCTTTATTACATATTATGACGAATGGGATAACAGTTTCAAATTTCATGAAAAGGTTATAACTGATTATAACCGGAGCACCACCTCAGAGTTACGATATGTAACAAATTTCTTCAAATTTATAGCGTTTCTATTATGTCATATTTTAAATAGTTACTAATCAATTCATTTGGATAAAAACCATAATGTTAATCGAAAAGCCTTATTTATCAGTCTTTTTAATAGGCAGATATTTTACATAAATGACTTTAACTGAAATAACAATATTTAACTTAAGGATTACAAAATATAAGTAACATTATTTTGGTAATCAACACAGCCAAAGCACGAATAAAAGGCAACGATTTAGTGCCACAACAAATTCCTTCGACCGAAACTATTTTAGAAGAATAAAATATAAAATTAAAGTAATTAATAAATATTTCACTACTGGAATACTTTTACATGAAAATCAGTTACAAATTGAATATTAAAAATAGAGTTATTAAATATTATTTTTCTATAGCTACTTAATACTTGACAAGCATTGTTGACACATTTATATTATTTGGATGGCAATTATAACAATCGTCACAAGGTAATTATGGCAAATGTCGAAAGGTGTATGAATGGTATTATTTATGACAGTCTTGAAATTACTTTGTTAATGTCATTTCAATTTATTGGCGCATGTTGGTTGCGAAAGCGATTCAATCATATATGCAATCTTTATTATTTCGTAATTGCTGCAATAAGAAAATATATTTGTTAATATCTTGTTCTAGGAATTAGTTTAGAGGACCAACGAACTGAACTCTCAAATGGGAAATTTATTCCCTTGTTTGAAGAACGTCGATGGCATGACAAAGAAAGCTGGCCTCGGCTTCAACAAGAGTACTTTGGTAGTGGACAGAATCAACCTAAATTTAATGCAAGAATAGCCGAAAGTTTTAAGAAAATTCGTGATATGTTAAATAAACAAACCAAAGAGCTAAAAGAAAAAGTACACAATTCCATGAACAACTTTGCAATTCCTGAACATGAGAGCCAGGAATTTAACCCATTACTGAATGATGATTTAGACCATTACAAGCACTCAAAACCACATGTTCTAGAAGATGTAAGGCCATATCCTCAAGAGAATTCTGATTTTAGTTTTAATGAAGATTATAATAATGAAGAGAATGATAATATATTAAACGAAGATGTTTATATCGAAGGAGTACGGGATAATAATTACTATATAGATGAAAGTGGCGATAAAGATCTCACTAGAAAGCAAATATTTTATGATACAAAACTGGATGATGATAGTTTTGCATATTCTCCGTCGGATCCTCGATTTTATGAAGATTTAACATATCCAGGTACGTGTAAACTGTATTTGTATTAGAGTAAATAGAAATAAGTAGATACTATAAAAGTGTGTAGCCATTAAAAAGTAGCGTAATATCTCCTCCTGCAACTGGTGTATATTTATTGAGTGACGTTAAGGCATAAATTATGACCATTATTATTGTTATCAAAGTCAAAGTATAGGTACTGACATCTAACCTTTGCTATAAGTAAACCAATATACGCCTCTAGTTTAACGTAACTCTACTTATTTACAGTTTACCAGCTGTTTCGACTATCGTTCGTGTAACAGAAACTTACTCCTGTGGATATTGCATAAGCTATAATAGTGACCGGCAGAAAGTGCGCAGCATATGGGAAAATGGTTTACCTTTGAATATAGCAAAATTATTTTATTGCATCATGTCTCGGCATGACTTGAGACCAAAATAGCACTCGCGATTTCTGCCGAAACTCTCATCGTATTCGAGGTAGAGTCAAAAATACAAAATTACGCTAAGAGTAAAGTACCCCCATTTTTAACATTAGACTTTTCTTTATTAAGCAATAGTTCTTTGGTTTTAAAAATTAAAGTAAAATATCGAGTTTCATTCACTTTTGATAAAGAATTTCAGTTTACTGTTTATTCTGAATTACCCTGTATAAGAAATTGAGCGCGCACATACAATACGCAAATCTTACTCTCTGTAGACATCGTAACAGAAAACCATAAATAATACGTCGCAAAAGTCAGCTACAAAAATAATATAGCTCTTGAAAATAAAAATTCAAGAATGTGAAATAATTTTGCTGCACACCATATTTTACGTTTTCAGAAGTCAAAAAATTTTATTTAACTGAAATTGTGTGATTCATTTTAACTTAATCATCTTTAAAATTGTAATATTTTTTCATAAAATTAGCAACACTTCTTTTTATTCAGGTTTTAATAATAATAATAGTAAAGATACATAATAGTAGGAAATAAAACTCAAAATACATTAACAAAATCGTAAACAAAAATATTTATTTACAAGTACATTATTTTTCTACGTGAGCTCCCCCATTCTCAATACATTTCATTGTCCTGTTGTTAAATTCTTGTGCTACGTTTCTTAAAAAAACCGGATTAATTTGAACGACACACTGCCTAATCGTATTTTCTAAATGGTCCAGATTTCTAAATGGTCGATGTTTGTATACTTGGTTCTTTAAGTAACCCCAGAGAATGAAATCCATTGGGGTAATGTCAGGCGATCTTGCAGGCCAATGATTTTCTGAAAACCGTCCGATCCATTTTTGAGGAAATTGTTGATTAAGCCATTCTCTTACTTGCACTGTAGAATTGATCGAAGCACCATCTTGTTGAAAATACATATTCGCTCGTAGATTTAAAGGCATATCATCTAGGAACTCGCTAAATTCATTCTGCTAGAATTGTAAATATCTACCTGCATTTAAATTTTGCCGGAAAAAATATGGTCCAACTATTTGAGTACCTATTCAATATACCACACCAAACGTTTGTTTTAAATGAATATTGGCTTTTACATTCAATTGTAAAATTAGGATTTTGATTAGCCCACCACCTACAATTTTGAGAACTTACTGCGCCGTTGCTTGTGAAGGTTGCTTCGTCAGTAAATAATATTTGACTTCCAAAATGGGGATTATCTTCCTTCTTGCCTTGGAACCAAAAACAAAAGTCAATTCTAGGATCTAGATCTCTTTGTTGAAGAGTATGGGTGAATTTTGGTTTATATGGTAAGTACTTGTTTTTTTTAAGAATTCTTCTAATCGATTTTTCGGAAATACCTAATACTTCTTGTCTTTCATACAATGGCATAGTAGGAACTTCATTTACTGACAATAACACATTTAAACTATTTTCTTCATTAGTTACACTTTTCTCATGGGGTTGCTTGTATTTACTTTCCACCGAACCAGTTTGTTTAAATTTGTTCACAATTCGGCATATGTACAGTAGAATCGTGAATATTTTTATTGTGTCTATTGTTAAAAACTAGCTAATACGGCAGGCCTTGAAGGCCCGCTATCGCCTCTTATTTCGCTTACAGTTGAGGTACCGCTCCCCCTTATTCTTCTAAATTTATTGCGGATTTTGTCTTTATTGCGTTTCAGTTTTTGAAACACCATATAATTCCGATATATAGCGAATAACTAAATATAATTGTGTTTTAGATGTTCAATATTGCTTAGTTGTTTTTATACACCCGTGTATACCGGGTGTCCAGTTTAAAATGCAGTACATGGGGATATTGGAAACCGTTGGAGATACAACGTCGGTTAAATGGGAGAAAAGTTGCGTATTCATTTGTCCATGAATAATCCAACATCAGATTTTGAAATTTTTGTTTCATTGGGCAGATACAGGGTGAAAAAGAAAAAAATGCATTTTTGAAAATCTTCCATATTTTGTTTCCTAGAAGAGATAAATTTACAAAAGTTGTAAGCTAGGGATAACAAGTCATGAGGATTTTAAAAATGATTAAAAAAAAGATCTAGGTCTACTAGATTTTGCGTGACAATAATCAACTTTTGTTTTTCTTATGGCAGCCATATTGGATTTTGACCTTTTTAATATCTTCAAAAAAAATGCTATTCAATGATGTATAACATGTTTATGTTCAAGATAGTAAAAACATGAAAAATAGAGAAAGTAAGATTTTAACATAGTAGGCCATGGAACTGTGGATATCTTATGTGTATACTGATAAAAAAAACAAAAAACAACAAGTCTCCAAGTACTGTGAAAATATCTTTAACATTTTATTTATTAGTATTCATTAAATAAAGGTGGTTAGGTAGCTGAATCATTAATGTAACAACTGTTCAAATAAGCCACCGTTCATTCGTATGCACAATCTACATCGTGTTAGTACTGCCTCACAAGATTGTCTAACCATGTTCGGTGTCATTCCATTCACTGCTTCTTCAACTGCTTGACGTAATTCTTCCACATTTTCATAAGATCTCGAAAACACCTTGTTTTTCAGATAGCCCCATACAAAAAAATCAAGAGGTGTGAGGTTCGGGGACCTAGCAGGGCACCCTATTGGTCCTCGGTTACCAATCCGTTATTGTAATATTGATTATTTAAATAATTTGTAACCAACAAGGAATTGTGTGGAGGCGCTCCGGTTTGCAGAAAATACATATTTTGCAACGTGGCCAGTGTAAGTTCTTCAATTCGTTCAGCAACATGTGTGCGCAAAAGTTCTAAATACCTTTCAGAATTTAAATTCTCATTGAAAAAGAATGGACCGATAACATGGGTATCAATAACGCCGATCCAGACATTAAATCCCCATCTGACTTGCTGTCTAATGCCACGAACTAGGTGTGGATTTTCATCGGACCAAAAGATAGTATTTTTACGATTAAACATTCCAGAGTTAGTAAATCGACTCTCATCAGACCATAAAATTTTCGCAAACAAGTTTCGATTTTCATTGTTTTACGATGAACCAATGACAGAATTGTGCTCTCCGTATTTCGACACCATTTTGAAGCCCTTGACTGGCTCTTTCACGATAAGGTTTAAATTTGGCACGCTTTAAAATGATACCAGCTGTTGACCTAGCGACGCCAGGTGTATTTTCAATTACCCGTAAAGACGTACGGGGATTTTCAACTATTGCTTAAAGAACAATATTTTCGTTATTTTCATTGTTTTGCCTTTTTTTGGGTTTGACAAAACTTCCATACACTATCAAATTATCACGCAATCGGCGAAAAATGCTTTTTTTTGGCTGCCGCCTTTCAGGGTATCTATCGAAATACATTTCTGCAGCCAATTCATCATTTCTTCCACACAAAATAAAACACTCTAGCATTTGATATTTGTCACTATTTGTAAAACGATCCATCTTAGGTTTGCACAGTACAGATACTTATAACAACAATACAATGAGATTAACAATAAGATTACTGACAGTTCAGAATAAACTTTACAGCTTTTAGAGTTGTTTAATACAAATACCACATTTATTATCACGGCCTACTATGTTAAAATCTTACTTTCTCTATTTTTCATGTTTTTACTATCTTGAACATAAACATGTTATACATCATTGAATAGCATTTTTTTTGAGGATATTAAAAATGTCAAAATCCAATATGGCTGCCATAAGAAAAACAAAAATTGATTAATGTCACGCAAAATCTAGTAGACCTAGATTTTTTTTTTAATCATTTTTAAAATCCTTATGACTTGTTATCCCTAGCTTACAACTTTTGTAAATTTATCTCTTCTAGGAAACAAAATATGGAAGATTTTCAAAAATGCATTTTTTTCTTTTTCACTCTGTATCTGCCCAATGAAACAAAAATTGCAAAATCTGATGTCGGATTATTCATGGACAAATGAATACGCAACTTTTCTCCCATTTAACTGACGTTGTATCTCCAACGGTTTCCAATATCCCCATGTACTGCATTTTAAACTGGACAGGGTGTATAGTCTACAACTATGCAATATTATATTCAGAATGCTTATCGGATGAAATGATTAATAATAGATTTAGTGTAAACAGCAGTTTTTAAATTGAAAATGTTTAACGGCTGCCCATGAAATAAGATGTATTTTATCGTTTAAAGTTATATTGACATTTTTCACATACTTTTCCTGTGCCTCACAGACGGTAGTTTTTACTCTATTTATAATTTTTCTATTATTATTGGTTTTTGTGCCTTGACTTGCCGATAATTTATTTCACGTTTGCCTAATTTATCTATAGTATGAATTTTGTTTGTGGGTATAAAATTAGAATAATCTCGAAATCTGTGTTTTTTGCATCAGTTGGAAAATGTGGTTTGATAGTTTTTGTTAATAGTGTTTCAGTCTATATACATATGTCGATTCCATTGGTCTTTTTGGTTTAAATGAAAATTCATTAGAATTTAAAAACAAAACATTTTATTTTATACAAACTTGTAGATAGCTTTATTAGAATTATGTTTTGTTGACGCGAATTTATACTTTTAAATAATTCATTTACTCATTGTTCTATAACAAATAATATTTATTTCATTGGCATTTTTTATAATGATTTCCATTCCTATACTTTTATAATTTGCAGTGTTTCTTTGTGGTAAATTGTATTACAACTGTCAGTTATGTATGATGCTTAATAATGTTGGTAAAGCCTTGTTCACACTATACATAATTATTTTCTTTTGCATTGTACACCTACAATTTAAGGAATATATAGATATAATATATGTATTATGGTAATATTGATTACTTATTGTTATATTCGAAAATACTGTAAAACATCCTTATAGAATTTCTATTTTGAATTATTGTAATTGACGATGTCGCGGGAAGTTCATTTTCACCAATGATAATTAAACAATCTTTTTTGAATACGTATGATATTACTTCTCAATTTGCCTGGCACAGTAACAACATGATTAAGTGCTTGTTTAATCTGGTAGGAATATATTTTAGTTTCTTTTTTCTATTTACAATATCTTATAATATTGAAGTATTTTTACAACTTAATTCATGGACGAAATGACTCCAGGCATGTAATGATAATTGCTAAAAATGAGTAGAAAGTATTTATAAACAAATAAGGAATCGAATTTATAAATTTCTTACCTATACACTATTATCATTGGGCCAATTATTATATATTGCAATATTTATTGTGTTGAATGTTTGTGAGCTAATGCTTCATCTTTTCGAGCTTGAATTCGCCTTTTTCGTGCCCGCTTACAGCTTTTTACAGTTTCCTGTAAAAGGCGATCACTCTCGTGGTATATACATATATTTTGTAAAGCCAATTGTATATTTCATTTAGAATTCTTCTAGAATTTTTTTTACACAAACTGTTACACAATGAAGAGCGAGAAAGATAATTTAATGTTAAACATAAGAATGATGTTAAAGTATCCGAAGAAACAATATGCCCAAATGATGAAGTGCATCATTTTCATTGAGAAAATCGGGATAATACGCTATTGAAATAACAGTGGAAAAATTTAGTTTATTAACAAAAAGTATGTCAATTGCTCAGAAACAATTTAAGATAGGCATGCACAATATTAATAAAAAAGAACCTAATAATCAGTTTGACACTGAGATATTTTCACCCAAATTATTTGAATTGGAACAGCGCTTTCATAATGAAATTTTGGTCAGCATAATTGAAATATTCGTTTGTCACATACTCAAAATTAGTTCGCACGTCAATTAAAAATGAAGGACTTGTATTGAAGAACATTTTAAATTTTCAATGATTTACATTATACTACTCGCCCGCTATCGCGGGCTCGTCATTTTAATTGACATGCTCAAATATACGTAGTATCTCCATAGTGTTTAACATGTTTACAACAAATTTTGTTTGGTAAATGGGCGTCGCTTTCAAACATTCTTATAGAATGCTAATGAATGCTGATGAACTTCAAACATATAGCTCGCAAACATATGTATGTGAATGGGTAAAGCAAATTTAATTTATAAAGCATATTACTTTCGTTACTACCTTTTCGAAGTCCACTATCGTTAATAAAAGAGCAGAGTATATTTTATTTAAAATTATTCTCGATCTGTTTTTGACAGAAATCGGTACACACTCAAGAGCGAGGAAGGTAATTTATTGTTAATCATAAGCCATGTTAAAGTATCCAAAGACACAATGAGCTCAAAAAGCGCAACATTTTTATTAAAACAGTTTACAATACTATTTTGATGTAAAGTGTGACCTTTTTGAAATCCACTATCATTAATAAAGGAGAACAAAATAATAATAAAAGTAAAAAACCCAAGTTTTAAATTTAAGCCCTTTTGAAGCGCCTTTCTTGTAAACAGCGCTTTCTAGAATGTCCATTTTTATAAATTTTTGAAGCACCCCTATATATACATATATTTTGTTAAGCCAATAGGATATTTTATTTAAAATTCTTCTCGAATTGTTTTTAACACAAACCGGTACACACTCAAGAGCGAGAAAGGTAATTTAATGTTAAACATAAGTCGTGTTAAAGTATGCAAAGACACAATGACATCAAAAAGCGCAATATTTTTATTAAGACAGTGTACAATACTATTTTGATGTGAAAGTGTAAAAGCCTGGCAACCTTTTCGAAATCGACTATCGTTAATAAAGGAGCACAAAATAATAATAAAAGTAAAAAGGCCAAGTTTTAAATTGAAGCGCCTTTACTGTAAAAAGCGATCACTGGCATGACGCTTTTTAGAATGTCCACTTTTATAAACTTTTGAAGCACCCCTACATATATTTTGTTAAGCCAATGGTATATTTTATTTAAAATTCTTCTCGAACTGTTTTTTACACAAACTGGTACACACTCAAGAGCGAGAAAGGTAATTTAATGTTAAACATAAGTCAAGTATCGAAAGAAACAATGAGCTCAATGAGCGCAACATTTTCATCGAGACAGTGTACAATACTATTCTGATGCTTTCGAATTTACTATCGTTAAGAAAAAATGAAGTATTAAATCTAAACCCTGTTCAATCAAGTTTCAAAGAATCGTCAAATTGAAGACATAATAAGCGACCACAAACACCCCGGTATCCAAAATTTCACAAACATTCATTAATTTTCAAAAAACTCTTCCTCCATTTTTTTTGACATTTTGACTATGGATTCGTGATCGGCGATCTAACACACCCCCGTACCTAAAATTTCACATTTATACGTCAATTTTCAAAAAATTCTTCCTCCATTTTTTTTTTTTTTGACATTTTGAGTATGGATTCGTGATCGGCGACCTAAGGCACCCCCGTATCCAAAATTTCACATTCACACGTCAATTTTCAAAAAATCTTCCTGCATTTTCTTTTTCTTTTGACATTTTGACTTTGGATTCGTGATCGGCGACCTAAGACACCCTCCCATCTAAAATTTCACATTCATAACTCAATTTTCAAAAAACTCTTCCGCCATTTTGCTTTTTTTGACATTTTGACTATGGATCCGTGATCGGTGACCTAAATCACCCCCGTATCCAAAATTTCACATTCATACCTCAATTTTCAAAAAACTTTCCGCCATTTTGTTTTTTTTGACATTTTGACTTTGTATTCGTGATCGGCGACCTAAGTCACCCCCGTATCCAAAATTTCATATTCATACGTCAATTTTCAAAAAATTCTTCTGCCATTTTGTTTTTTTTTGACATTTTGACTTTGGATTCGTGACCGGCGACCTAAGGCACCCCCGTATCTAAAATTTCACATTCATACGTCAATTTTCAAAAACACTTCCGCCATTTTTTTTTTGACATTTTGACTTTGGCTTCGTGACCGGCGACCTAAGACACCCCCGTATCTAAAATTTCACATTCATACGTCAATTATCAAAAAACTTCCGCCATTTTGTTTTTCTTTAACATTTTGACTTTCGATTCGTGATCGGCTACCTAAGACACCCCTGTATCTAAAGTTATGAATTACATATATACTACTCGCCCGCTGTCGCGGGCTCGTCATTTTAATTGACATAACTCAAATATACTCAGTATCTCCATAGTGTTTAACATGTTTACAACAAATTTTGTTTGGTAAATGGGCGTCGCTTTCAAACATTCTTATAGAATGCTAATGAACTTCAAACATATAGCTCGCAATCATATGTCTGTGAATGGGTAAAGCAAATTTAATTTATAAAGCATATTACTTTCGTTACTACCTTTTCGAAGTCCACTATCGTTAATAAAAGAGCAGAGTATATTTTATTTAAAATTATTCTCGATCTGTTTTTGACAGAAATCGGTACACACTCAAAAGCGAGAAAGGTAATTTATTGTTAATCATAAGCCATGTTAAAGTATCCAAAGACACAATGAGCTCAAAAAGCGCAACATTTTCATTAAAACAGTTTACAATACTATTTTGATGTAAAGTGTGACCTTTTTGAAATCCACTATCATTAATAAAGGAGCACAAAATAATAATAAAAGTAAAAAACCCAAGTTTCACCCAAGATCACTGGCATGACGCTTTTTAGAATGTCCACTTTTATATACCTTTGAAGCACCCCTGTATATACATATCTTTTGTTAAGCCAATAGGACGTTTTATTTAAAATTCTTCTGGAATTGTTTTTAACACAAACTGGTACACACTCAAGACCGAGAAAGGTAATTTAATTTTAAACATGTCATGTTAAGGTATCCAAAGGCACAATGGGATCAAAAAGCGCAACATTTTTATTAAGACAGTTTACAATACTATTTTGATGTGAAAGTGTAAAAGCCTGTCAACCTTTTCGAAATGCGATATCGTTTAGTAAAGGAGCACAAAATAATAATAAAGGTAAAAAGCCCAAGTTTTAAATTGAAGCGCCTTTCCTGTAAAAAGCGATTACTGACATGACGCTTTTTAGAATGTCCGGTTTTATAAACTTTTAAAGCATCCCGGTATATACATATATTTTGTGAAGCCAATAGTATATTCTATTTAAAATTTTTCTGGAATTGTTTTTTACACAAACCGGTACACACTCAAGAGCGAGAAAGGTAATTTAATGTTAAACATAAGTCATGTCAAAATATCCAAAGAAACAATGAGCTCTCAAAAAGCGCAACATTTTCATTAAGACAGTTTACAATACTATTTTGATATGAACGTGTAATAGCCTATCAATCTTTTCGAAATCCACTATCGTTAATGAAAAAGTACAAAATAATAATAAAGGTAAAAAGCCCAAGTTTTAAATTTAAGCCTTATTCAAGCGCTTTTCCTGTAAAAAGCTATAACTGGCATGACTTTTTAGAATGTCCGGTTTTATTAACTGTTGAAGCGCCCCTGTATATACATATACTTTGTTGAACCAATAGGATATTTTATTTAAAATTCTTCTCGAACTGTTTTTGACATAAACCGGTACACACTCAAGAGCGAGAAAGGTAATTTAATGTTAAACATAAGTCGTGTTAAAGTTTCCAAAGACACATTGAGATCAAAAAGCGCAACATTTTTATTAAGACAGTGTACAATACTATTTTGATGTAAAGTGTGACCTTTTTGAAATCCATTATCATTAATAAAGGAGCACAAAATGAAAATAAAAGTAAAAACCGCAAGTTTTAAATTGAAGTGCCTTTTATTTTATTTAAAATTTGTCTCGAATTGTTTCTTACACAAACCGGTACACACTCAAGAGCGAGAAAGGTAATTTAATGTTAAACATAAGTCATGTTAAAATATCCAAAGGAACAATGAGCTCTCAAAAAACGTAACATTTTCATTAAGACAGTTTACAATACTATTTTGATGTGAACGCCTGTCAATCTTTTCGAAGTCTACTCTCGTTAAGAAAAAAGCACAAAATAATAATAAAAGTAAAAAGCCCAAGTTTTAAATTTAAGTCCTATTAAAGCGCCTTTCCTGTAAAAAAACGCTTTTTAGATTGTCCAGTTTTATAAACTTTTAAAGCATCCCGGTATATACATATATTTTGTGAAGCCAATAGTTTATTGTATTTAAAATTTTTCTCGAATTGTTTTTTACACAAACTGGTACACACTCAAGAGCGAGAAAGGTAATTTAATGTTAAACATAAGTCGTGCTAAAGTATGTAAAGGCACAATGAGATCAAGAAGCGCAACATTTTTATTAAGACAGTGTACAATACTATTTTGATGCGAAAGTGTGAAAGCCTGTCAACCTTTTCAAAATCTACTATCGTTAATAAAGGAGCACGAAATAATAATAAAAGTAAAAAGCCCAAGTTTTAAATTGAAGCCCCATTGAAGCGCCTTTCCTGTAAAAAGCGTTCACTGGCATGACGTTTTTAGAATGTCCACTTTTATAAACTTTTAAAGCACCCCTACATACATTTTGTTAAGCCGATAGTATATTTTATTTGAAATTCTACTCGAACTGTTTTTTTACACAAACCGGTTCACACTCAAGAGCGAAAAACGTAATTTAATGTAAACAAAAGTCATGTTAAAGTATCGAAAGAAACAATGAGCTCAGTGAGCGCAACATTTTCATTGGGACAGTGTACAATACGATTCTGATGTTTTCGAATCTACTATTGATAAGAAAAAATTAAGTATTAAATTTAAACCCTGTTCAATCACGTTTCGAAGAATCACCGAATTGAAGATGTAATAAGCCGTATCTAAAATTTCACATTCATACGTCAATTTTCAAAGAACTCTTCCGCCATTTTGTTTTTTTTTGACATTTTGGCTTTGGAATCGTGATCGGCGACCTAAGACACCCCCGTATCTAAAATTTCGCATTCATACGTCAATTTTCAAAAACATCTTTCGCCATTTCGTTTTTTTTTGACATTTTGACTTTGGAATCGTGATCGGCGACCCCCAAAACCCCCGTATTTTTTACATTCATACGTCAATTTCCAAAAAAAATCTTCCGCCATTTTGTTTTTTTTGACATTTTGACTATGGAATCATGATCGGCGACCCTCAAAACCCCCGTATCTAAAATTTCACACTCATACGTCAATTTTCAAAAACATCTTCCGCCATTTTGTTTTTTTTTGACATTTTGACTTTGGAATCGTGATCGGCGACCCCCAAAACCCCCGTATTTAAAATTTCATATTCATACGTCAACTTTCAAGAAAATCTCCCGCCATTTTGTTTTTTTTTGACATTTTGAGTTTGGAATCGTGATCGGCGACCCACAAAACCACCGTATCTAAAATTTCACATTCATACGTCAACTTTCAAAAAAATCTTCCGCCGTTTTGTTCTTTTTGACATTTTGACTTTGGAATCGTGATCGGCGACCCCCAAAACCCCCGTATATAAAATTTTACATTCATGACTCAATTTTCAAAAAAGCTTCCGCCATTTTTTTTTTTTGACATTTTGAGTTTGGAATCGTGATCGGTGACCCCCAAAACCCCCCGTATCTACAATTTCACACTCATACGTCAATTTTCAAATAAATCTTTCGCCATTTTGCTTTTTTTGACATTTTGACTTTGGAATCGTGATCGGCGACCCCCAAAACCCCCGTATCTAAAATTTTACATTCATGACTCAATTTTCAAAAAATCTTTCGCCATTTTGTTTTTTTTTGACATTTTTTCTTTGGAATCGTGATCGGCGACCCCCAAAACCCCCGTATCTGAAATTTCACATTCATACGTCAATTTTAAAAAAATCTTCCGTCATTTTGTTTTTTTTGACATTTCGACTTTGGAATCGTGATCGGCGACCCCCAAAACCCCCGTACCTAAAATTTTACATTCATACGTCAATTTTCAAAAAATCTTCCGTCATTTTGTTTTTTTGGACATTTTGACTTTGGAATCGTGATCGGCGACCCCCAAAACCCCCGTATCTAAAATTTTACATTCATGACTCAATTTTCAAAAAATCTTTCGCCATTTTGTTTTTTTTTTAACATTTTTTCTTTGGAATCGTGATCGGCGACCCCCAAAACCCCCGTATCTGAAATTTCACATTCATACGTCAATTTTAAAAAAATCTTCCGTCATTTTGTTTTTTTGACATTTCGACTTTGGAATCGTGATCGGCGACCCCCAAAACCCCCGTACCTAAAATTTTACATTCATACGTCAATTTTCAAAAAATCTTCCCCCATTTTGTTTTTTTTGACATTTTGACTTTGGAATCGTGATCGGCGTCCCCCAAAACCCCCTTATCTAAAATTTTACATTCATGTCAATTTTCAAAAAATTCTTCCACGATTTTGTTTTTTTATGACATTTTGATTTTGGATTTGTGATCGGCGACCTAACACCCCTGTATCTAAAACTTCACACTCATACGTCAATTTCCAAAAAAATCTTTCGCCATTTTGTTTTTTCTTGACATTTTGACTTTGGAATCGTGATCGGCGACCCTCAAACCCCCCGTATCTAAAATTTCACACTCATACGTCAATTTTCAAAAACATCTTCCGCCATTTTGTTTTTTTTTGACATTTTGACTTTGGAATCGTGATCGGCGACCCCCAAAACACCCGTGTCTAAAATTTCACTTTCATACGTCAACTTTCAAAAAAATCTTCCGCCGTTTTGTTTTTTTTGACATTTTGACTTTGGGATTGTGATCGGCGACCCCCAAAAAAAAATGAAATGAAATTTCACATTCATACGTCAATTTTCAAAAAAATCTTCCGTCATTTTGTTTTTTCTTTGACATTTTGACTTTGGAATCGTGATCGGCGACCCCCAAAACCCCCGTATCTAAAATTTTACATTCATGACTCAATTTTCAAAAAATCTTCCGCCATTTTGTTTTTTGTTGACATTTTGGCTTTGGAATCGTGATCGGCGACCCCCAAAACCCTCGTATCTAAAATTTCACATTCATACGTGAATTTTCAAAAAAATCTTTCGCAATTTTGTTTTTTTTTGACATGTTGACTTTGGAATCGTGATCGGCGACCCCCAAAACTCGCGTATCTAAAATTTCACATTCATACGTCAATTTTCAAAAAAATCTTCTGCCATTTTGTTTTTTTTTGACATTTTGGCTTTGGAATCGTGATTGGCGACCCCCAAAACCTCCGTATTTAAAATCTCACATACATACGTCAATTTTCAAAAAAAATCTTTCGCCATTTTGTTTTTTTTTGACATTTTGACTTTGGAGTCGTGATCGGCGACCGCCAAAACCCCCGTATCTAAAATTTTACATTAATACGTCAATTTTCTAAAAAATCTTTCGCCGTTTTGCTTTTTTTGACATTTTGACTTTGGAATCATGATCGACGACCCCCAAAACCCCCGTATCTAAAATTTTACATTCATACGTCAATTTTCAAAAAAATCTTCCTACGTTTTGCTTTTTTTGACATTTTGACTTTGGAATCGTGATCGGCGACCCCCAAAACCCCCGTATCTAAAATTTTACATTCATATGTCAATTTTCAAAAAAATCTTCCACCATTTTGCTTTTTTTGATATTTTGACTTTGGAATCGTGATCGGCGACCCCCAAAACCCCCGTATCTAAAATTTTACATTCATACGTCAATTTTCAAAAAAATCTTCCGACGTTTTGCTTTTTTTGACATTTTGACTTTGGAATCGTGATCGGCGACCCCCAAAACCCCCGTATCTAAAATTTTACATTCTTATGTCAATTTTCAAAAAATTCTTCCACGATTTTGTTTTTTTATGACATTTTGATTTTGGATTTGTGATCGGCGACCTAACACACCCCCGTATCTAAAATTTCACATTCATACGTCAATTTTCAAAAAAATCTTCCGTCATTTTGTTTTTTTTGACATTTTGACTTTGGAATCGTGATCGGCGACCCCCAAAACCCCCGTACCTAAAATTTTACATTCATACGTCAATTTTCAAAAAATCTTCCACCATTTTGTTTTTTTAGACATTTTGACTTTGGAATCGTGATCGGCGTCCCCCAAAACCCCCTTATCTAAAATTGTACATTCATATGTCAATTTTCAAAAAATTCTTCCACGATTTTGATTTTTTTTATGACATTTTGATTTTGGATTTGTGATCGACGACCTAACACACCCCTGTATCTAAAATTTCATACTCATACGTCAATTTTCAAAAAAATCTTTCGCCATTTTGCTTATTTTGACATTTTGACTTTGGAATCGTGATCGGCGACCCCCAAAACCCCCGTATCTAAAATTTTACATTCATACGTCAATTTTCAAAAAATCTTCCGCCATTTTTTTTTTTACATTTTGACTTTGGAATCGTTATCGGCGACCCCCAAAACCCCCGTATCTAAAATTTTACATTCATACGTCAATTTTCAAAAAATTCTTCCGCCATTTTGTTTTTTTATGACATTTTGACTTAGGAATCGTGATCGGTGACCCCCAAAACCCACGTATCTAAAATTTCACATTGACTCGTTAATTTTCAAAAAAATCTTCCGCCGTTTTTTTTTTTTGACATTTTGACTTTGGAATCGTGATCGGCGCCCCCAAAACCCCCATATCTAAAATTTTACATTCATACGTCAATTTTCAAAAAATATTCCGCCATTTTGTTTTTTTGTGACATTTTCACTTTGGAATCGTGATCGGCGACCCCCAAAACCCCCGTATCTAAAATTTTATATTCATACGTCAATTTTCAAAAAAAATCATCCGCCATTTTGTTTTCTTATGACATTCTGATTTTGGATTTGTGATCGGCGACTTAAGACACCCTCGTATCTAAAATTTCACATTTATACGTCAATTTTCAAAAAATCCTTCGGCCATTTTGTTTTTTTTTTGACATTTCGACTTTGGATACGTGATCAATGATACCACAAAGACTCCCAAGTGCCGAATTTTACTTTAATCAGAAGAGAGAAATTAATTTCAGATAGCTCCGCCCACTCTGCATGTATGCGTAATCGTTGTCATAAGGGCACATAAATGTTAAAAGCTATCTTTTTCCCCATTAAGGCGTACGCGTTCTGGAATTAAAGTATTTTAATAATGCAAATATATAATCATTAAAAGAACAATAATCAACCTGTATATCTATAAAAATATTAAGTCAAGCGGATGTATTATGTCGAGATTGAGATGCCGATAATTGATAATTTAGTTTTACATATATTTTGTTTAATTTGTGTACAGCAACCTAATAATTTGTCAAATTTGTGTGCATTTTAGCTTCAAATAAATTGTTTGTCAAACATTTTGTACAATTGGTGTGCGCGCAGCCGAAATTATCATCCCGGTTAGTTTGAGTCGACGACGGCGCGCGGCGCCGAGTATTATATGTGTACTACACGTTCATGAACGGTATGCTATTACGGATCCACATGGTTCAAATGAGCCGGTTCCGTGATCCGGCTCACAATGAGGAGCTGAACCGAGTCAAAGAAATGAGCCGTTTTGCCCACCTCTATGTCAGTTATCTTCGTAACCTATAAAATAATTATATTTTGACGTTTGTTATAATTATCATCAATTTTATTCAATTAAAAAATTGTCAAAATTTAATAACATAAATCTAACGTACCGCAAATTACACTTTTTTTTAAAGCATTTATATAATAGAAAAATTTAGTACAATATTTAAAAATTGTGACTTTCGATGTCAGTTTGTATGTTGATAATTTTTTTCAAAATTCAAATTCTGTTATGATTTCTCGTCGCAAAGGAAGCAATTATAGAAAGGAATCATTATATTGAATTAAGTATGGGCAAGTATAGGTACGATGTATTTATACTACTCATTATTATTTTTGATGATGTTTTTATAGTCATTACGTTGAATATAGTTTGTAAATTTATGAATGTTTTTGTGTTAATTTTTATGATAAAGAACGTTTAAATTTCAATAAAGAGAAGTTAGAATTATGTGAACAATTTCGCAACTCTCGTGTTTGCAGAAAGCAACCATTGTTAGATATAGTGATGTATGGAGCTCTTCGAGGTTGATTCGCCTCTTCTCTTGTACTTATATCTTTTTAATATTATATCTAAGGCTGTAAGGGCATCTCATTGGTAATGCGATTAATGCTGGTCGCATGCTGTTTTAATGAATGTTAAATGTTAATAATCATTTCCCCTATAAAAATGTTAGTTAAAATTCATAAAGCAGATTTCATTAAAAAACAACTAAATACGGTATAACTATTTTCGGTACGCTATTTCTGAAAATAAGGGAGCTAATTAGAATTTAGATCCGTATAATATTTGTCCCTGTGAACAGTTGATTTCACTGCTACAGCTCACTGGTTTGACCTAATGTCAGATTATGTGTATGCGTTAAAAAATCGTATGGCATATCGGCAACAACTCTAACCATAATACATAAAATTGTCGGAGTACCTATGTCATTCATAATGTTAATTTAATTTTTATGATACCGCATACGCTTCTTCTTTTTAGTTGGTTAGGTTGTACCTATTCACTATTACCGATACTATTTACGGTATTTTAATTTCTATATGAATGAATGACAGTGGAGGATAATTATGTAGTTAACTTTGCTATTGTAATGAATGAAGATTAAATTTAAAGAAATATCTCTAGAAATGGATTATACATTATGGTGGCAAATGAATTTATTTATTAAGACTTTGCCCACAAAGCGAACAATATTCCTATATAATTTAATGAACGCTGATATTTAAAATTTTTTTATTGACATTCAGGTTTTGTATCAGTTGTGTACATCTAGTCCATGGTGAACGTCGACAGATCAAAAAAAAAATTAATTGAATGTTGTTTCACGTTATTAGTTCTATAAAATTGGTACTACGCTTTGTGTCAAGTTTACGATTGAAATAGTGTATAATTCAAATTTTCTGACAGACTGTCATCGTAACGATATTTCGATGACACATACCTATGACAATGAAAAGTCAGACAGCTGACATGAAGATGTTTAACCAAAATTGTCGTTCCACCTGTCATCGTGACAATAGTTCGTTGAACTGTATTTGTTCACACATAAACTTGTGAGAACGAAATGTCAGGCTAACTTAATAAAACATGTTTTAAACTTACAGGTCATTGAGAGAATTAATTAATTTTCATATTACGCTTTAATAATATACTTTCTAAAACGCAATCGAAAATCTTGCTAGCTCCTATACGGTTGATGCTAGACACTGTCGTACCATTTAACCAAAAATGTACACTTTAAATACTTGCTTTTATAACTGAATTGGTAAACGAAATGTCATACATGCTTATGGGAATCTTATTTGATGTATTTATTTTATTTCGAAGTGCTTCGGACACATCTGACAAATAAAGAAAAATCGCCCTATTATTTGTACGTAGAGAGATCGATGAGAAATGTTATTAAATGATCCCATTCGTAAAATGGCTTAAATTTATATAATTATAACTTGAACACTGATACATTTCCAACATTCTGTTGACATTTAGGTTTTGTATAATTCGTGTGCATCTAACGTAATTTGACAGGCCCAAATGGCAAAACTCAGACGGTTCTTCTTTATTTAAGCTTGCTTCAAGTTCTTCGTTGTATGAAATTTACATTTCGATGACATATATAATGAATAGAGTGTTATTGTATTTATTAATATATCTTAATAAAATATAGAAAAATCGTCATATTTGTTACTGTACTTACGTGCGATAATACACTTTAAGTTTATTTTATCATATCCGTCGGCATTTTGTTCATATATTCATATAGAAAAGAAATAGTAACGATTGATAATAATAACACTAATACGTATCTGAAAGGTACCACGTTTCAATTAAAAATGCACTTCTTCGTAATATCTTTATTTGTCGGCCTTTTGACATTTAAACTTGACAACCGATGGATGAACGTGAATATATATATAGTCAAATTAATGACACGCAAACTCGTCATTGCGAGATTTTTATACCCTGCAGGAAAGCTTTAAATGAGTCGCACCTTCGACAGCGACAGATTTGGCACGTGGACAGTGCACTCAATCGTCGCGGAAAAGTCCACTCTTTTGGTTTCCAACCCTCTTTCCGCACTCTAAACCTCGACAGCCTGAAATTTCTTCGTCAATGTGAAATTTTTACAATTCTTTCGCGCGTGCCTGTCATACCTGACATTTTTACGATTTTGATCGGTTGTCACGTGAATCGTCATGACGTAAGCCATTTTTCTGTTAAAACATCGAGTGCAGGGTCCTCTTTAAAAGCCCATATCTCTGCACACGCTCCACTTGGGAAGAAAAACTCTCCGTCGAGGAACAATTCAAGGTCGTCGGTAACTTCACGCCAAAGGACAGCTTTCAATTTTGCGTATCCAGAGACGAGTTCTTCCCCCCGCGTACCCAATTTTCGTCGATTTTGACCGGGTTTGGTTGCCATTGACTACTCGGCTTTTAGTATATAATATATAATAATAGCGCACAGACCTCTGTTGTTAATCGCCTTAGTTGAAAGAGCTTAACCGAGCATTTTCGAAACTATCAAAATAGAAAAAGTCGACAAAACGCCAGGTTGAACTCCTCTCTGGATACGCGGAATTGAAAGCTGTCCTTTGGCGTGCGTGTTACGTGGACTCTAAACGGTTCCTCGCCGGCGAGTTTTTCCTTCTAAGTGGAGCGTGTGCAGAGATATGGGGTTTTAAAGGGGAGCGTGCATTCCATTTTGTAACGAAAAAATGGCTTACGTTTTGACCATTCCCGTGACAAGCGATAAAAATCTCGGGAAACGTCAAACTGACATCAAACTGAGTTGTGTCAACAGATTCACTTTTAAGCGTGAAATACGAAATTTTGAAGGTCGCGAGGGTCCAACAAGACCCGAGGTGTTAAAGAACGGCCTTCTCTGGACCTTTTACGTGCTTATTTCGAGTCGACAGACGCACGCAACCAAGGGCACGAGCACTTTCAAATTCTTTTGCAGAAGCATTTGGTCAGAAAAATGGCCGATTCAATGTGCAGTAATATGAATGTATTTCGGACGGGCGAAAAATATAATCAGATTCTCATGTGCACTGCCGATCAATGTATTACGGTCCGGTGAATGTTCGGCATGTCCATATCTCCACACAATACATAACGGTCCCGCTTGAGTTAATATTTTTATCTATATACAGGGGTCGATTAGTATTTTAATAATGATTTGAATTAAAATACGTTAATTCCAGAACGCGTATGCCCCGTTTCCTTAATGGAGAAAAGGATTGCTTTTAACATCGATGTGCCCTTATGTAATAATTTTATTTAATCGATTACGCATACATGCAGAGTGGGCGGAGCCAGCTGAAATTAATTTCTCTCTTCCGATTAAAGTAAAATTCGGCACTTGGGAGTTTTTGTGGTGTCATTGATCACATATCCAAAGTCGAAATGTCCAAAAAAAAACAAAATGGCCGAAGGATTTTTTGAAAATTGACGTATAAAATATAATATAATATTTGCTGTTTCGCGATAGCTATAGTAATTTTCACCACGAATTAGAACTATTTCTACCTTTTCTTGTACCGATAACCTTTCCGCTTCCATTTTTATAGCAAAACTAAATGTCTAAATGACATTTATTGAATTAAGTTCATGTTTTCTAAAATCAAACACATGCAGTACGAAAAAACATCTGTCGAGGATTATGCTGAGACTAACTTTTTTATTTTTGTCGCTCTTTCTCGTCAAGCGTTTATTATTAAAACCTTAATAAAAAGAAGTGTTGCTAATTTTATGAAAAAATATTACAATTTTAAAGATGATTAAGTTAAAATCAATCACACAATTTGAGTTAAATAAAAATTTTTGACTTCTGAAAACGTAAAATATGGTGTGCAGCAAAATTATTTCACATTCTTGAATTTTTATTTTCAAGAGCTATATTATTTTTGTAGCTGACTTTTGCGACGTATTATTTATGGTTTTCTGTTACGATGTCTACAGAGAGTAAGATTTGCGTATTGTATGTGCGCGCTCAATTTCTTATACAGGGTAATTCAGAATAAACAGTAAACTGAAATTCTTTATCAAAAGTGAATGAAACTCGATATTTTACTTTAATTTTTAAAACCAAAGAACTATTGCTTAATAAAGAAAAGTGTTAAAAATGGGGGTACTTTACTCTTAGCGTAATTTTGTATTTTTGACTCTCCCTCGTATACGATGAGAGTTTCGGCAGAAATCGCGAGTGCTATTTTGGTCTCAAGTCATGCCGAGACATGATGCAATAAAATAATTTTGCTATATTCAAAGGTAAACCATTTTCCATATGCTGCGCACTTTCTGCCGGTCATTGTATATGAGTTTCATTCTTACATTTTGTATATGAAACTACAGATCATTAATAAATTCCCATAGAAACTTTGTTTGAAATGCGCCTCACCTATCTTTAATATTTATATCATTGACTAAGATTAATGAGTGTATTTAATTAATTTACTGATCGGCCATTTGCAATTTAGCGAATTTTCCAGTTGGACATTATAATCACATAAGCTCACTTTAAAGAGAGTTTTAGTAGTGATTTTGAAAATTATAGACCGAACCACTCAACTTAACATAATATGAATTTAAAATTACAGGTTATCTATTTATTTATTAATGCTATTTCATCACATTGGCAAAGTAAGATGATCATAACATCACAAAATAATATTTATTTTTAAATTCAATATTTACGCACGACTCTGACGAAAGAACTAATATAATTAAGAAAGACGTTTCCAGACTGCCGATTTCATAACATATTTTTTTAAATAATAATGCCCAATTATGAATTTGTCAATAAGCAGTCGCGTATTCCTGACAGCCTTATAATTGCAAAAATAATACCTTCTTTAAAGAAGGCGAAATGTGGAGCTTTGTGTGGTTATAGACCCATATCGTTGTTGAGACCCTTTAATAAAGTATATGAAAGGATCTTAAATTCTAGATTGGTAAATTTGATCTTCTAGGCGTTTTGGATTCTTTTCAGATTGGCTTTGCTTCGGGTAAATTCACCAAGAATGCAATTTATAACAAATTGTTGTTTATAATAATCTAGATAACAACAATGTGACAGCTGGGATTTTCTTCGACTTGACTAAAACCTTCTACGTCATATACTATGACATTCTTTTTGACAAAATGGAGTGTTACAGTGTCCGTGGTGTGGCATTAGATGTATTTAAG
Organism: Amphimallon solstitiale; assembly: GCA_963170755.1. NCBI lineage: Eukaryota > Metazoa > Arthropoda > Insecta > Coleoptera > Scarabaeidae > Amphimallon > Amphimallon solstitiale. The sequence continues at coordinate 159,351,525 of OY720675.1, read as the reverse complement.
TCGTATCTGTCTGGAAGGTCTCATGTTAGTTTGGTGAGGGACACCACGGGTCATAGGTATGGGGGTTACGTCTCAGAACGTTCAGAAATGCAATGGTGTGCCCCAGGGCTCAATTCTTGGTCCTGCCTTGTTTCTAATATATATAAATTACCTACAGCCTTCTTAATCGAATTATATTACATCACAGTATGCTGATGATACTACTTGTGTGGTATCAGCTGTGACGGTAACTGAGTTATCGCTTAGAGTAAGTGGTATCATCAGAACGCATTGCTCCTACAACAGGCTAGTAGTAAATAGCGATAAGACTAGGTTTTTGCATTTCACGAAAAGTAATAGTTCTTACTTCAGTTTATACGTGCTATCGTCCTGAGGGGAAACGTGACAATTGTTTCATAAAAATCATTCTGCTCCTTCACAAACAAAAAATAATTACGCGTTCATTAATATATCCTAGATAAGTAATAAAAGAGCCATTACATTATTCTCCCGTAACTTACATCGGTAAAACTTCAGATAAAATTTGTTCTCTAATCAAAAAATCCTCTAACACCGCCATAGCATATAGAACTAATAATACAGCTGAAAGATTTTTAAAAAACAATAAGGACAAATCGGACAAGAAACTTAGTTCAGGTGTCTATAAATTAACATGTGAGTGTAATATGTCATACATTGGCCAAACAGGACGAACCTTTACTCAACGGATATCTGAACATCAAAGAAGCTATAGAGATAAGAAATCAGATTCTACATTTGCTAATCATTGTATAGAAAATAATCACAATTTTAATAATAATTATAAAATCTTGCATATACAAGAAAAAAGTAAAAAACTAAATTTACTTGAGTCTCTAGAAATTGCTAGGTATAATAAATTAGGATTAGCATTAAATGACCATACAGATATATGTAACTCCCCCTTACTTTCTTTAAATTTGTAATCTTAGGCTTAGTATATATATCTTGTACATTTGTAAAAATATCAGTCATTCATCCACATGATGAAGTCACTGTGTGACGAAACAATATTGTAGTGGAATTACTATTAAATTTATTTTGAAACTTAAAATTATCGTATTTTATTTTCACCAAAAATCATTCTACTGGCCTATGTGGAATCTAGACTGCATTATGCGCTGATTTTTCGGGAAGCTCTGCCCTCTGTAGGAATATTTTTAGACTCCAGAAAAGGATAATTCAGCCATTCTACGGCGTGCCAGACCTATTTTTCAAGAGTTGAAAATTTTGACTTTGTCCGACTTGTACATAAGTATATGAGTTTACTATGTTTCTCATTGAGAATGACACCCTCTTTAACCGCAACGGCGAAATATACGATAATAGAAAAACTCGACAATGCACAATGGTTTTGTCTATTCCAGCTCACTCTTCGACTTTCTTTAGGCTGGGGCCACAATACTTGGCTAGAGGGGTATACAATCGACTACCTCAGGG